>VWZW01004128.1:121674-193140 GCA_013397115.1 Edolisoma coerulescens
TTCCCCCCCCTTCCCCCCTCCTCTCCTCAACATCTGGGCTGCTGTGCCCTTGCCCTGTTGTGGCCGCTGGGTGCTGCTCCAGTATAAACCACAATTTAATATCAAATATAATAAAAAAATAATGAAGACATAAAATCAAATCCCCTTTAGTCCTTTTTCCAGGAAAATCCTGCCC
This sequence comes from Edolisoma coerulescens, assembly GCA_013397115.1. Lineage (NCBI taxonomy): Eukaryota > Metazoa > Chordata > Aves > Passeriformes > Campephagidae > Edolisoma > Edolisoma coerulescens. The sequence goes on from VWZW01004128.1 coordinate 121,850, forward strand.
CAGATTCCCACTGTGAACCTTTGTCACCGACCACAAGAAGGTCCGTTAGTCTTTACCTGGGCCACAGTGAAATTAATGAGTGATAAATCCCATTCCTATCAGAGGGACACAGGGAATTCCGTGCAGCTCCAGCTGTTTATTGAGCGGAAAATGTTAGCCCAGGATACATTAAATATTTTATAGGGTGTGGATTTATTTTATAACTGCATTTATTAAACCAGTTCCACCTTTCCCAGTAATTTTTTTCTCATCAGGGCTTCAAGGATTGTGTGATCCCAGGGAAAGGCTTCTCTCCCTCCTGGATTTCCCAATCCAAAAGGAACAGCTGGACTAGGAAGGTGAAATTACTGATTAATCTGGAATATTTTCATGGATACATCCCCCAACACCTGCTGTGGCGTCACCAAATAGTGCAGGGATCCCATTCCAGTCTGGTTTTCCCTAAGGATGAGCCGACCTCACTTTGTGCTCCACTTTTCCCAAGCAGAGCTCTGGATGGAGCCATCCCATTCCCATTCCCCCATTGCAAAGAGCATCTATGAAGGGAAAATCCATAAAAGTACACAAAACTCAGCTTAACTTTTAAGGGATTTATCCCAGGTTGTGCTTGGGTGGGATTGAGGAGCAAACTGGAGTTGCTCCAGGCTAGGACAGGTTTTTCCCAACTCACATCCCTGCAAAACCCATCTTTTCCCATCATGGACACACAAAACTTAGGAGAAACTGCCACCAAGCCGAATAAATCTTATGGAATCCAGGGAAAACGGGAGGAATTCAAACCCAAGCTGTCCTTGGAAGGAGGCGGCCAAGGGCGAACAAGCCCAGGCTTGAAGTTGTCCTTCCCTGCTCCCTTCCCTGGGGCTGGCTCCCATCCCTGGATAACTTCGACTCATCCAGCCAGAAAGGTGGCTTGGATGTGTTTTTCCCGGGATGGCGCAACTGGGATCAAAGAGGCTTTCCCAGAGCCAGCCCTTCCTCCCGGGGTTTCCGCTCCCGGCCGCGAACCGGGCGGGACCTTCCCAGGGGAATGCGGGCCCCGCTACTCGTCCCACCTGGGGATTCCACATGGAGCAATGCCCTTTATTGACCCAAATCCCAGCGTTTTTTCTGCAGTTATGGGATGGCTTGGGTTGGAATGGGCTTGAAAGGTCCTCCAGTAAAGGATGCAGGGAGACCTTCCACAAGACTAGATTGATCCAGGGCCTTGGACACTTCCAGGGATGGGGCAGCCACAGCTGCTCTGGGAATTCCATTCGAGGGCCTCACCACCCTCACAGCCAAGAATTTCTTCCCAATATCCCAACTAACCATACCCTATTCCAGTTTAAAGCCATTCCCCCTTGTCCTGTCCCTCCATCCCTTATCCAAAGTCCCTCTCCAGCTCTCCTGGAGCCCCTTTAGGCACTGGAAGGAGCTCTAAGGTCTCCCCAGATCCTTCTTTTCTCTCTCAGTTTGGGGAAAGCTTTTGCCCATTATCCCTATTCCCCATCCCCTTCCTAGGTGTGCTCCTTACACCATGTTTGGGATGGATGAGGCTCAGCTGGGATGAGGTTCCTGACGACATCAGGGGCAGGTGGAAGCAATGGGCTCATCTCATGAAAAAGGCTGGAGAGGAGTCAGATGGGTTTTGGGATGAGGGTTATGGGTAGCAGGATGCAGTGGGATCTGGGCTTTGCTCCCAGACTCCTCCAAATCCAACCACGGAGCTCTGATGGATGAGAGGCAGCTGAGAAAAGATGGATTTGGGGATTAATTTAATGATGCAATTAAAGAGGCAGTATCTCCCGCCGAGTTGGTTTTTCCAAGCTATTTTTAAATCTATGTTTTTTTGACCCTGCTCTCCACCTGAGTGGTCCAAAGTATTTCCCTGCTTCCCAGGTCTCCTTACTGAGGAGTTGCTGTTGAGGGGCATTCCCAAAATTCAGCTTTTGAGCTAAAACTTCATTTCCCAGGATGCACCTTGGGGTGGGAGCCTCCAATCAGGCTGAGGGAGACTTTAAAGGAGTTTCCTGGGGCAGGGGGGAGTTCCCTTAGGCAAGCAGCTGGGTGAGGAGTGAGGTCTACTCCAGGCTGGCTGGGATTGGGAATGTTCTCCTGTGCCGACTGAGCTTCATCCCGACTGCAGCTCCAAGTGCTCCTGGCACAGCAAAGCCTGGTAAAATATGGGATTTTCCCAAGTGTTTTCTACTCCCAGAAAAGTTTTCAGGATGTTTTGTACTGGGTTTCACTTCTCTCATTGAGAAATCCTGTTTTTTCCTCAATGTAGAGGTTTTTTTTATGGGGACCAGGAATATGATCTATATTTCTTGCATCCACTTGAGTTTTTAGGGAGAGCAGGGATTTGGGAGAGTCTGGCTGCTCCAGCCATGGGAACAGAGGAGGGGAGAGGCAATGGTGGGGACTCAATATCTTAATTTCCCCCCATTTCTCTGGTGTGCTTAATTAATTATTAATTATGGTGGTGGAAGCTGTGAGTTCCTGAAAAATTTTGGGGAATTTCCTCTTCTTTCTTTTTATTTTCTTTTATTTTACCACTTCTAACAGCAGTTCAGGGACTGAGCTCAAGGATTTTCCTTTTTTTCTCTCAACTTGGGTCCTTGTTAAAGCTGAGCTTGACCCTGTGGAATCCAAACTTTGGGATTGGGATGTTTGGGTTTTCTTGGAGAGCAAAACTGGAATGTCACCAACCCTGTGCTGTTTCCGTCTCATTCCAGTGACCATCCTTGGATTCTCTGCCGTAATATTCCTAAGAAATTGTGCATGACGGAGCCATGAGGGTCTCAAAAGCCAGTGGGGTGAAGACCAGCAGCAGGTGGGTACTGTGGAGTGCAGCAGGGGATTTTGGGAGGGTTCAGCTTTATCCCACTGGTTTTCCTGGGAATTTCAGTGCTTAAGCAGAGAAGTTCTTCCAAAATTCCTTTTGGGAAGCCGTTTTTGGTGCTGCTGGGCATAAGGATTAGGAATTATGGCCTCTTGCTATGGTTTATTGTCACCACTGAGGGGTTGGTTAGAGTGGGATCAATTTTTCCTTGTCCCAGGAAGCGAAAGAAGGAGTTGGAAAAGGGGCAGGATAAGCCAAAGGCGCTCCCGGTGAGGAAGAAGAAAAGGAAGGAGCTGGAATGCACAGTGAAGGTACCAACCCCACCATGTGCATTGGGGTGACCCTTATAATTATCCCAAACATTTTGTGGGAACCAAACCCACGGCATGAACTTCCTTCTCCCTTATCCTGGTGCGAAGCCTTCCATGGTAAAAGGGAAGAAGAAGAGACCATCAAAAGCCAAGGAAAAGCCACTACAGGAGAACATCATCAGCAGGTAAATCCTTGGATTGGGATTGAGATGGGATCTACAGGGCTGGGCTTTTCCATCTGGGTTTATCCCAGAATTGTGCATGGGAATGCCACGTCCAGCTCTGCTTTCCTTGTGGTGCTTTGATTATCAAAAGGAGTTTTTAATAGGGAAAAATAAAGGGCATGGAGTGATGGGAAAAGGGGGAATGGCCTTAAGCTGAAGGATGGAAGGTGTAGATTGGACCCTGGGAAGGAATTCTTCCCTGGGAGGGTGGTGAGGCCCTGGCAGAGGTTTTCCAGAGAAGTTGTGGCTGCCCTGTCTCTGGAATTGTCCAAGGCCGGGTTGGATGGAACTTGGAAAACCTGGGATAGTGGGAGGTGGCCCTGCCCATGGAACAGCATGATCTGTTCCAACCCAAACCATTCCATGATCCTAAAAAATGTCTGTGCCTTCTCTGTCCCCTTTCTGGCCAAGAAGCTCCCTGAAGCAGGAGGCTGCAGATGGGAAAGGCCTTGGCTCGAGCCTCTGGAATGGGATCCAAGCTGAGGAGGGAGCTGCATCCGGGTTGGTACGTGGTGGTCACTGTGCTGAAGGATTTGGGAGCATTCCTGTGGTTTGTTCCCAAGGGAGCTGGGAGGGTGAAGTCTTGGGGTTTGGTGCAAGCCCCTAAAAGGAGCTTTGGAGCATCTGGAATTAAATTTAGGAACAAATTTCTTGGTTTTGGGGCTGAATCCATCACATTTTGGTGTTGGCCCAAACTGGTACCAGTGGGGAGCACCAGGATATGGGTGACTCTCACTTCCTAAGCAGGAGGTTGGGATTGGGAATCCCTTCCTCAGGAATTTGTTCTTCACTGCTTTCCTTGTTCATGCCTCATTCCCTGGAATTGTCCAAGGCCAGGTTGGATGGGGCTTGGAGCAACCTGGTCTAGTGGAAAGTGAGGGTGGAATGGATCCTTAAGGTCCTTTCCGACCCAAAGCATTCCATGATTCTAGGCTGGTGCTGGGGAGCAGAAATCCCAGAAAATTCCCATGATAATTTGCTTTTCCGGTGTTAATTTGCCCTCTTGGTGTGTAAATCCAGCAGAGATGCTCTTCCTTTTTCCCTCCTTCCACCCCTCTCACAAACAGGATCCCAAATGTCCCCAGCTCTCCCGGATGGATCAAATTCAAGGAGCAGCCTTGAAACCCCTCAGGGGTGCCTGTGGTCCTGGTGTTCCTGGTATTCCTGGTACAACCATCAGGCGGGAATGACTTTGGAAGGTCATGGCTCTTCCTGAATTTCCCAACAGGGTTTCTGAAGGATTGTGAATCCAAGAGCAGGTGTATTCCCAGGGAATGAAAATTTATATGGACATAACCAACCTGTAATTAACTCAGGGTTTTATTTTCCCCTTAATGAGTTCACCCAGCAGCTTTCAGGAAAAATCCCTGTGTGGTTTTGGCTTCCCTTGAAAGCCTTGGGATGAGAAACTTGGGGAAGTCGGGATTTAGAGTGAGAACCTCGGTGTTTGGCAAGACCTGGGTGAGGCTGGGATGGGTTTTGGGATGCTTTGTGTGGTCAGGAGCAGGAGAAGATGGTTCCAGCTTGGAAAACAAGTGTAAAAACAATGGGATGGGATTTCTGTTGGCCTCCATGGGTCAGATTTTAGGGCTCTGTGTCCCCTCTGAGCTCGTTTTCTTTTAGGTCCCCGTTTTCCCTATACTTTGATGTTTTTTTCCTTTCTCTAGGATTTCTGGTGGCCTCCATGGGTCCCACTTTAGGGATCTGTTTGTGTCCCCTCTGAGCTTGTTTTCGTCTATGTTCTGTCCCCATTTTCCCTATGTTTAGATTTATTTTTTTTCCCATTCTCCAGGATTTCTGGTGGCTTCCATGGGTCCCATTTTAGGGCTCTGTGTCCCCTCTGAGCTTGTTTTCTTTTAGGTTCCCATTTTTCCCTATATTTTGAATTTTTTTTTTCCTTTCTCCAGGATTTCTGGTGGCCTCCACGAGTCAGATTGTAGGGCGGTGTTTGTGTCCCCTCTGACTTCATTTTCTTTTAGGTCCTATCCCCATTTTCCCTATATTTTGGTGTTTTTTTCCCTTTCTCCAGGATTTCTGGTGGCTTCCATGGGTCCCATTTTAGGGCTCTGTGTCCCCTCTGAGCTCATTGTCCTCTATGTTCTGTCCCCATTTTCCATATGTTATGATTTTTTTTTTCCTTTTTCCAGGATTTTTAGTGACTTCCATGGGTCACACTTTAGGGCTCTGTGTCCCCTCTGAGCTTGTTTTCTTTTAGGTCCCCATTTTCCCTGTATTTTGAATTTTTTTTCCTTTCTCCAGGATTTCTGGTGGCTTCCATGGGTCCCATTTTAGGGATCTGTTTGTGTCCCCTCTGAGCTCATTGTCATCTATGTTCTGTCCCCATTTTCCATATGTTATGATTTTTTTTTTCCTTTTTCCAGGATTTTTAGTGACTTCCATGGGTCACACTTTAGGGCTCTGTGTCCCCTCTGAGCTTGTTTTCGTCTATGTTCTGTCCCCATTTTCCCTATGTTTAGATTTATTTTTTTTCCCATTCTCCAGGATTTCTGGTGGCTTCCAAGAGTCAGATTTTAGGGCTGTGTTTTTGTGTCCCCTCTGAGCTCATTTTCTTTCAGATCCTCTCCCCATTTTCCATATTTTTTCCTTTTCCTTGCTTTCTGCTCATCCTCATTGTATTTCCCACCCCGTGGCTTTGCCCCCCACCTCTCTTTCCCTCTTGCCATCTGCTGCAAGGGTGATTTCATCTTCCGAGCACCTGGAATTTGATCCATCTTTATTTTGGAGCCCTCCCATCCCTTCTGTTCCCTGGATTGCTCTCCCAGCAGTGCTTCCAATGAGCAGGTGGTTGAGGAGGGCTGGGAGTTTTCCTATATTTATCCATAAAAAAACCTTTATTGTGCTGTTGGAAGGAAAACAGGGATTTCCTAACCCCACAGAACCTCAAAACTTGGAAAAGTCTGGGATTTAGGGCTCCTGGATTCCAGGCAAGGTGGCTGAGGAAGGGAAAAGTGCTGCTTTGGGGTACCTGTGCCAGGGAACCTTTCCCAAATCCTTGATATCTTCCAGGAGGAGACTAAAGCAAACCTCCCCCAAGAGCCACCAGTGGGGCTGGAAGACTCTTCCAGGTGAGTTGGGTCATTTTTTGGATGATTTTTCTCCCAGGGAACTGGAATTTTGTCCTTTTTCTTCTCCCCGTGGAGCTGCACATTCCCGGTTTTCCCTCCTGGATCGCTAGTGCTTTCACAGAGCAGCTTCTCCACATCCTGGTGTTTTCCATGACTTTAAAGCTTTCCAAAAACATCCCAAGTGGAATTTGAGGCTCAATCCTGGGATCTGAGGGTGGAGAGGGAAGTTCCAGCCCCATTCACCCTCCCCAGCCAGCAGGGTGTGATCGCTCAGGTGCACATTCCTACATAAATTTGGGGAAGTCCTGGTGGGAACAACCACCCTCCCAGATCCTGGGAAAAGGCCATTCTTTCCCTCTAGATCCTGGCAGAGATAGGAAGCAGAATTCCTAAAGCTGGTTAATCCTCTCTGCCTCTTAAAAATTCCTGGTGAGAGGCCCCTAAAAAAAAACCTTTTGAGGAAGGAGCCGATCCCAAAAGGTGCCAGGATTTTGCCTTCTGAGTCATGGATCCGCTCCCTGCCAATGGGATTGGAGGGGCTGAGCATGTTTTGCGGGATGATTTTCCCTAAGGAGTTTAGTGAGGATTGTGTAATGTGTGTTCCAGTGTGGAAAAAGCATCCGGCTCCTGGGTTTTTTTTGGGAACTTGTTTCCATCCTAAGCCAGCTCGAAGGCTTTCCTCAGTTACTTTGATGTCCCACAGCTGGATAATTAATTATCAGCCTAAATTATTTTATAGAAAGGAGCCAAAATTTCCACTTTCTGTTGCAGAAATTTTGGGATATTTTGGGTATAAACAGGAATTGGGGCTTCTGTCTCTTTGGAAGTCCAGGAAGAGCCATCATTATCCTGCTTGGGAGGAGGAAGCTGGATTTCCAACTCTTTTTTGGGACTGATCAGGACAGCTGGCTGTGCTTCCAAAGAGTTCCTGCTGGGGGGATCCAGGAGCTGGGAAAAGCGGGGAATGGATCTGATCCATGGCTTGAGCTCAGCTCCAGGCTTACCTAGGATGGACCAGAGGATTTGGTTGGGAGGTGACAATGGCCCAGAAGGAAAAGCCCTGGATTTCCCTGTGGGAAAGGGACACCATCACCTCAACATTAAACTCATGGAATCCTTAAGGTTGGAAAAAAACCATCCAAGGTCACCACTAAACCATGTCCCAATGCATCACGGCTCTGTGTTTTTGGAACACTTTCAGGGATGGTGATTCCAGCCTCCTCCAGTGCTTGACCACCCTTTCAGTGGGGTATTTTTTCCTAATATCCCACCTAAATCCACCCTACAGAGCTGTAGGCTTAGTCTAAGAGACATAAACTTGGTTTAGGCTGTGCTGCTGTTCCCTCTTTCTTATTTTCCTTGATTTTTTTCTGGAATATGAACTCCCAACTCCCTGCCTGGCTTGGAGAAGCATTGTGAGAAATTATAGGAGCAGGCTGGTGCTTTATAATGGTTGCAAATCCCACAGAATTCCCAAAAATTCACCTGAGCTCTCTGCTGAGCAGGGAAACATTCCTGGATTTCTCACCCATATGGATGGTGGAGATCATGGATCTGGACACTCCTTGTCCTCTTGGATTGATGAGGCTGCTTCCCTGTCCTTCCCTTCCCATTCCTCATTGGAATCATCCCCACAGTTCCAGGAGTTGTATCCCGTCTGTCTCCTTTTCCCATGTGTCCATGAGTGACCTGATCCCGTCCTTTGTGCTGTTGGTGCTGCCAAACCTTCCAAGCTTTTCCCCTGAGGTTTTTCTGAGAATATTTCCTTGGGACCTCTCCCACTGGGTCTGGAGACCTCATGGTCCTGCTCCTTTGAGCTTCCTCATCCCATAAAATCCAGCTTGGGGCCATTCCCTGCTGCCTTGGGATATCTCCATCTGTGGTGCTGCCATGGTTGGAGGGAAACCAGGGAGTAATTCCTGAATTTGGGATGGAAGAGGGGAATGCTGCTGGTGAGAATTGGCTGTGATGTTGTTGTAGATCCCAGGACAAATCCCAGAAAACAGGACCTGCTGTGGGAGAGCAGCCCTTGGAGACCCAGAATGGAATTGGGGTAGGAAAACCAGGGGTGTTGTCACCCCCTGGAGCTAATCCTGTATCTTCTCCATTCATTTGGGATTTGGGATAACCTCTCTCCTTTCCCAACATCTCTTCCCTTCTTCCTGCTTCCCACAGGTTCCAAGTGAAGGTGTTGCTGGTGGGGTTGGGGTTGCATCCCCCTCTGGAGATCCTTTGGAGATGGATTTGGGGCTCACAGCTGTGAGGGAGAGTGAGGAGGAGGAGCTGGATTCACCTATCCCACAGCAGGAAGAGGATTCCCAAGCCCTGAAAATAAAAAGAGGGATGAAACAGGAGGAAAATAAGCAGGAAAAGGGATTGAAAAGAAAAAGAGGGATGGAACAGGAGGAAAATAAGCAGGCAAAGGGATTGAAAAGAAAAAGAGGGAAGAAACAGGAGGAAAATAAGCAGGCAAAGGGATTGAAGACAAAAAGAGGGATGAAACAGGAGGAAAATAAGCAGGAAAAGGGATTGAAGAGAAAAAGAGGGGAGAAGGAGAAATTCGAGGATTTGATGGATGGCATGGAGGAGGAGGAGGAGGGCAGGAATTGGGAAGGGGGACAGGGAAGAGCCAAAAGACAGAGAAGCAACAGCCAGGGATGGGACGATGGGAATAAAAAATGGGAGAAGGGGAAAGTCAAGGGGGTGGAAAAGGTGGGGAAGAGGAAAATAAAGAAGGAAAAATTACTGGAAGAGGAGCAAGAGATGAAGAAGGATGAGGAGGGAGAGGAAGGAGTGGGAGGTGAACTGGAGGAGAGGGTGGGAAAGGGAAGTGGAGATGAGAAAGGAATAAAGGAGAAGGAAGAGGTGGACGAGAAAGGGGAGGAAGGATTGGAATTGGGAGAGCTTGGGAATGCAGGGATAGGGCAGGAGGTGAAGAAGAAGGAGGAGGATGAAGGGAAGGGAGATGTTCCAGAGAAAGAGAAAAAGCAGAAAAACAAGAAAAAAAAGCCAGAGGGGGAAACAAAAGAGGAGGAGAACAAGAGTGAAGAGGAGGAAACCCCAGGGAAAACTAGGAAAAGGAAATCTAAGGAAGGAGGAGAAGAAAAGAAAGAGAAAGAAAAGAAAAATAAGAAAACTAAAAAACAGGAGGAGGAAGAAAAAGAGGCGGAAAACAAATGGAAATGGTAAATTCTAGCGAGCCTTTGGCAGCTCTAACCCTGGGATTGGGATTTTAATTTTATTTTGTGGGACAAAATGGTGAAAATTCCTATTTTTTTGGCTCTCCTCCTGTATTTCCTTGAGCCTTGAACTCACCACTCTTGGAAATGGGTGAGGGATAAGGTAAGGTCCTGAACACACAGCAGGATTTGTATCATAATTATTTTAATTTTTATTTTCATAACTATTTAGAATATTTATTTCTCCTCCAATGATTTTCCTGGTGCCCATCCTGGGAAGGGAGAAGCTCATAATTATTGGAAGGAGATAATGATAATTTATTATTATTATTATTATTATTATTATTATTAATAATAATAATAATAATAATAATAAATCTTCCAAGACAGCAGCACCTGAATTCCTTCCCCACTTCCTTCTCCAGCAGATCTGGGATGATCCAGGCAGGTATTTTATAGGAAAGGATGTGGACTGTGGCTGCTGGATGCTGGATTTTGTTTGGAAGTGCGGCTTTAACCACTTGGTGTCACTCTCTCCCAGAGCTCCCCTAGACCTGGGATAGAGCAGGAGGAATTTTGGGATGCTTTTATGGGAGCCTGTGGCAAAGCCTGATCTGGGAGGAGCTGTTATCCCAGACAGGGATATCCAAGGATACCTGGAGCTTTGAGGCGGCTCTTGAAGGATCCAGGCTGATGTGAAAAGTGGGGGTTTATCATTTTTTTCCTACTAATTGCCTTGTTTGGAATGGCTGGATCCTGGCACGGAGAAGAGAGGCTGGTACGTAGGAATTTCATCCCAAAAAACCCATCCAGAACTGCATTTCCCATGAGGAAATTCCTATGGGCCTCTGGATGGGCTCGGGGGGCTGTGGGAGGTGAGTGTGGGGGATGCTCTGCCGGGATTTGGGATCCCAGAGTTTTGGGAAGAGAGACGATCACAGAAGGATCCTGACGCTGCCTTGCTCCGATGCTTTCAGTCCAAATTCCAGGAGCTTGTTGAATTTCCTCGAATATTTCATTTCCTCCGTTTTTATGGCAAAACGCACCTTTGGATCTCATGGATTTATTCCACCCCGCTTCCCATGGGGAGGAAAAAATCACAAATAACTTCCGGGGCACTGCTGAGCGAGAAACGGGAATTTTGCTTTCTCCATGTGGGATCTTGCTGTGTTTTCCCAGAAATCCTTGGCTTTTTTTCCCCTGGACGTGCTGGGATTAAGGGTTTCTGTGGTTTTTTCCTTCTTTTGAAGTTCTGCTCCTGATTTTCTGGTTGGATCTTTCAACAATTTTATTTTTTTTAATTTTTAAATTTAATTTTATTGGAATTTTTGCTGGTGCTTTTTAAATCTTCATGGTTAAAACTCGCAGTGACTTTAAAATCCCGTTTATTCTGGCAGGAAGGAGATGCCTTGAGATCTTATTTGCATTAAAATTCAAGTTATGAATATTCATGAGGCGCAGGTTTCCCAGAGAAGCCGTGGCTGCCCCATCCCTGGAAATATTCCTTTGATTGGATGGGGTTTGGAGCAACCTGGATTAGTGGAAGGTGGCCCTGCCTATGGAAAGGGGTTGGAATGAGGTGGCTTTTAGGATCCTTTTGCTCTCCCCCTGAATCCTTCCATGTCACCATACCAAACATCCCCTTCCTCAATTCCCTGGATTCCATTCCAGGTTTCTTTCTTTCAAAGAACAGGGAAACTGAGGCAGCAGCAGAGAAAATGGGATTTCACCTGGAGTTTGTGCCAGCTGTCACTGCTCCAAGCATTTTCCCAGTGTGATGTTGGGAGGAGGCGCCAGATCCCAGATTTGGGATATTCTCATGGATTCATGTGTGTCTGTTCCAGGTGGGAAGAGGAGAAGAAGGAAGATGGAGTCAAATGGATGCAGCTGGAGCACCGAGGGCCCTACTTCGTGCCCCCCTACGAGCCCCTGCCTGAGGATGTGCAGTTTTATTATGATGGTACATCCGTGGTGGGACCTGGGGCTTGGGGTGGTGTCCTCTCCTTAGGGAAGAGGAATATCCCATTGGAAAAGCCACGGGTTAAAGCTGGAGGATCTTACACGTGGTTGGAGTTGTGGGGTTTTTGGGGAGCTTGATCCTAATGTCTGTTTTTTCTCAGTAAGCTGCGTTTTTGGGTTTGAGCTTCGTCAGCTCAGCCGTGTTTTCCCACGAGCTGGAAAAATGGGATTTTACTGATCCATGGCCTCAGTGACTGACACATCCAAGGATTTGGCTGGGCTGCTCCAAGCTCCTGATGTGTCCCCAGGGTCACCTTGCATCATCTTAGAGCAGCTCATGGTGTCACTTGGCAGGACAGATCCAGGCCTTTGGTGCCTCCTTGTTTTCCTGCCATTCCTGCTTTATTTCCTGCCATTCCCTGCCCTCAGTTCATCCCTGAACTCATTTCTGATGGATCAAGGAGAGAGGGCAGTAAGGACATTGGGGGTCAGCCAAGGGATGCTGGAGATGGAAAGGGATCACATTCCCATGGGATCTTGGTGATCCTCAGTTCCCTGGGGCTTCCCATGTTTTTTTTTTTTTGGTTTTTTTTTTTCAGTAGGAAAAAGCCCAGTTTGGGAAAAGGAGGTGCCTGGTGGCACCAGAGGGCACTGCTGACACATCCATGGGATTTTGGCTCCATGAGGAGGAGCCCTGGCAGGGTTTGGACGTTCTCTGTGATCTTTGAGGTGTTGTGGATCTGGGCTGGTGGCTTTGGACTTTGGGATCTTTGATGTTGACTTTTTTCCTAAAAAATGTCACCGTTCCTGGATGGAAACATGTTTGTGGACAGGCAACAACCCCAAGTAGGAAGGGCCCATGGATGAGCTGGTGTGTGTGGGTTGTCATGGGGCTGCTCCAAGGCTCCATTCCCTGCTGTCCAGGAATCCCAAAAACTGGTGGTTCAGGTAGGATTCAACCATTCCCTGGATCTCTGCAGGGCACTTTTTCCTAAAAAAGCTATTTCCAAGTAATTCCTAGGATGAGCCAAGATATTCTTTGGTTTTGTTCTGTTTCTCTAGCCAGAGAGTTCAGGAGGGGATGGTGGCTTTGCCACCTCTGAGAAATGATCCAAGATCCTTAGAAATTCTAGGAAATGATCGAAGATTCTGCCCAGAGAAGCTGTGGCTGCCCCATCCCTGGAAGTGTTCCAGGTTGGACAGGGCTTGGAGCAACCTGGGATAGTGGAAGGTATCCCTGCCTCTCTTTTCCCAGGAAAACCCTTGAAGCTGAGCCTGGCCACAGAGGAAATTGCCACCTTCTACGCCAAAATGTTGGATCATGAGTACACGACCAAGGAGATCTTCCAGAACAACTTCTTCCATGACTGGAGGGAGGTACTTTCCCTGGGATTGCTCCTTGATATCTGTGAAACCCATCATCCCCAGGCTGTGGTGTGGGATGGAGGGAATGGGGGTGGGATTTGTTCCTTATTTATAATTGAGGTTCTAAATCCTGATTTATTTCCATGTTTTTTGTGGATTTGGGCTGGAATTTGCTCTCTGTGCTCTCTCTGAGTTTTAGTGATGGAAGCAGGTGGAGGGTCTTGGAAACAGCTCCAAAACAAGTTTGGGACACGAAAGGAATGAAGGAATCACCTCTAATCCCCCAAAAAAGCAAAAGTCTTTCTAGGGAATGTTTACACCTCCCAAATACCTTTGGTGTTGTCCCTGCAGTTGTGTTTGGGGACTTCTTTCTGTATTAGGTTCTTCCATCCCAGAACTGGCTGTGATTTTTCCAAAGAATCGGGATGTGGGTCTCTGTTCCCTTTACTGGGAAGGAGAAGCCCAAGCAGAAACTCCATATGGAATTAGTTTTGCCTCCTGGCTTTTCCCAGCCCCTCTCATCTCTTTCCCAGGAAATGACCTCAGAGGAGCAGGAGATCATCAAAGATCTGGACAAGTGCGACTTCAGGGAGATCCAAAAATATTTTGTGGAAAAAAATGAGGCCCGGAAAGCGCTTCCCAAGGAGGAAAAGCAGGTGAGGACTGGTTCCTCGGACATGTTTTGGGTCCAGTTTTGGGAATTTTGGCTCTTCCTTGTTATCTTTCCTGGTGTTGTGCCTTGAGCTTGGACTTCTTTAATCCAGCTCTGTCTCCATGACCATCATCCCCTCTTCCTGAATTTTATCAGCAGATCCTGCACATTCCATGGCTTTGCAGGGTGCCAGTCATCCTTGGATCATGTTTTGGAGTCCTTCCCTGTCCAGAGGACTGTGGACCTTGCTAAGGGAATGATGGCACTTAGACTTGTTGGTTGGAATGTTAAAGATCCCTTCCAGTCCAAACTATTCTGATTTGTCTGTGGTGTCCTGGTTTCAGAAGCTGAAGGAGAAGGAGGATAAGATCCAGGAGGAATATGGATACTGCATCCTGGATGGGCACCGGGAGAAGATTGCCAACTTCAAAACTGAACCTCCAGGGCTCTTCCGTGGCCGTGGGGAGCACCCCAAAATGGGGATGCTGAAGAAGAGGATCATGCCAGAAGATGTCATCATCAACTGCAGCAGGTAGGTTGTCCTTGGAAGTGCTGAACTCCTGGGGCTTCCTTTGGGTTTGGGGGGAACTGGGCACTTCATCTGCCCAGAGTTGGGGTTTTTCCATCTTCTACAATCCCTGTTTTCTGTATCCTGAGGGTGTTTTTCCCTCTGAGTTATGTGAGCCGGACTGCTGTTAAGCCACCCACTTGAAGACCTTGATTCAAAACATTCCCCACCAGTCCAGAAAGTTTTCCTGTTGTTCCCAGCATCCAAATGATAAACACCTGATTGTGGGAAGGGTCTGGAGCACCAGGAACAGCTGAGGGAGCTGGAGGAGCTCAGCCTGGAGAAAAAGAGGCTTAGGGAGGACCTTATTGCTCTCCACAACAGGAAGGTGGATCTGGGTGGGGCTTGGTCTCTTCTCCTGGATAATAAATGATAGGAGAAGAGGAAATGGCCTCAAGTTGTGCCAGAAGAGGTTTAGGTTGGATAATTGGGAAAACTTCTCCACAGAAAGGGTTGTCAAGCACTGGAAGAGGCTGCCAGGGCAGTGGTGGAGTCACCAGCCCTGCAGGCATGTGAAAGGTGTGTAGATGTGGCACTTGGGGACATGGTTTGGTGGTCCTGGCAGTGCTGGTTCATGGTTGGACTCAGTCTTGGAGGACTTTTCCAACTTTAACAATTCCATGTTGTGGAGCAATTTTGGGTGGATTCTGTGTTTTCTCAATGTGGTGACCATCCTTGGCTCACTGAAAACCTCTTTCTTCATGGTCTGAGGGCTCTAATCCTGTTCTTCCCACAGGGATTCCAAGATTCCCGAGCCCCCAGAAGGTCACAGGTGGAAGGAGGTGCGCTTTGACAACACGGTCACCTGGCTGGCCTCGTGGACAGAGAACATCCAAAAGACCTCGAAGTACATCATGCTGAATCCCAGCTCCAAGCTGAAGGTTGGAATGGTGCCCTTGGTCAGGTGAAAAAATCTGGGAAAGCTGGGATGGGGAATATCGACAGAAATATCTCCTCTTTTTTTGGCCCTTCTCTAAAAAGGGAGTAAACAAAATGAAGTAGTGAGAGGGAAAGGACCAGATGATTGTGAAGGATCAAACTTATTCCAAGGGATGGGTTGCTCCTGGCAGAGTCATCCCGGTGCCACATTCCTCATGTGTGTCCAGGGAAGGCTGCTGGAAGCCAGGAAGGGGCTGAGAAGATCCATATGGACCAGAGTTGGGTTTAGTTTATTTATACCAGGAAGTAGAGGGTAGGAAGAGGTGGGATTGACCTCTGTGGGAAGAGAAAGGGGATTTAAGGTTAATTCCAGAGCTCTAAGAAAGTGGGAATGCTGCCCAAGTGGACAGAACTGAGCAAGTCCTGTGTCAGTCCACGTTGCTGTCCAAGGAGCCACCTTTGGCCATGGTTTGACCACTTGGTCTGTGCTGTGCTCTGGCTGGTGGAGGACACCCTGACTTGCCCAAGATCCGGATCCAGCACGGCCAGCAGAGGGCACAGAAACCCTGGATGAGCTGTTCTCCAATTTATTCCCTTCATGGATTTTTCCCCCCCCCTCGAAAAGGTATTTGAGCAGGATTTAGATGCTGGAGGTTTTTCCAGAACAGGATTTGACTGGTAGGGGTGGAATAAAGATGGAGCACGGAATGGAAAATATCCTGGCTTCCCATTCCAGGGGGAGAAGGACTGGCAGAAATATGAGGTAGCTCGGCGCCTAAAGGATGTTGTTGACAAAATCCGGGCTCAGTACAGAAAAGACTGGAAATCCAAGGAGATAAAGAAGCGGCAAAGAGCGGTGGCCCTCTACTTCATTGATAAGGTATCCACAGCCTCACCCCAGGTCCCCCATCCATGTGGAAATTGGGAATTCACTTCCCTGGTCCACCCCACCATGTAGTTCTTGGTGTTTGCTGGTTCTACCACCTGGGGTGGCTCCACATGAGGAATCTGGGGATGATTATGGAATCCTGGAATGGTTTAGTTGGATGGGACCTTCAAGATAATCTCATTCCAACCCCCTGCCATAGGCAGGGACACCTTCTACTAGACCAGGTGGCTCCAAGACCCATCCAGCCTGGATTTGAATACTTCCAGAGGTGTGGAAGATGAAAGTTGTCCCTAGTGGAAGATATCTCTGCCCATGGCAGGGGGTTGGAACCAAGTGATTCTGAAGGTCTCTTCCAAAACTTTCCATGAATCTATAGACAGAGATGATCTGGTCTCCTCTAGTCCCGATCCACTTTAATAACCTGGGAAAGGGGAACTGAGGTGGGATAGATGACTCCCTATGTCCTTCCAGCTGGCCCTGCGAGCCGGGAATGAGAAGGAGGAAGGGGAGACTGCGGACACGGTCGGCTGCTGCTCCCTGCGCGTGGAGCACATCCAGCTGCATCCCCAGCTGGATGGGCAGGAGCACGTGGTGGAGTTTGACTTCCTTGGGAAAGACTCCATCCGCTACTACAACAAAGTGTCTGTGGAAAAGCTGGTGAGTGGGGAAGGAATAGAGGAAGTGTTTGGTTATCTGGATTCCCTCAATGTTTATCAGTCCCAAATTTCTCTCCAAAACCTGTTACCAAGATGCCTCCTTCACTTTAGCCTTGGAGAATGGGACAAGTTTTGGGATAGAACTTCCAAGGTTGTTCTACCCCATGAACGGTGAGGGAGAAGTCCCACCCTTTGCTGGAGCACCCTCAGTTGGCTTGTAGGCATCAGGACTTGAAATATCTCCATTTATATTGAATTATTTTCCTCTGCCTGTGGGATAGAAGATTTTTAATGGTGTTTGTGGGGAAACTGGAATGTCGGAGATGGGAAAGATGGGGTGAAACACCCATTGGCACCTTGAAGTTGAGAAAGTTGGTGGGATGTGCCAACACTAGGGTGAATCAGAGTCCATCTGGAAGAGGATGAGGCAGAGATGAGGGAGATGTCTGGGAACAATTCATTCCTTGGCCCTGACCAGGACTGTCCTTTCCCCCTCTTCAGGTGTTCAAGAGCCTGCAGCTGTTCATGAAGAACAAGGACCCCACCGATGACCTCTTTGACCAGCTCACTGTGAGTTGTCACCTCGAAGTTTTTCAGACAGCACTGGTGGCCCTGAGGGAGGAGAAGCCAAACCATGACACCCTTGGCCACCTTTGGTGGTCATCCCTTTGCCTGGTTTTAACTCTCTGCTCTCCAGGGACACCACTGTCACTGTTTGAACACCGTGTGATGTTTTCCAGCCTCTTTCTGCACTAGAGCATCTCTGCTTCCCTGTGTCCCTGCTGAGGAGCTGGATTCCTGCGGCTTCCCTCCTCCAACTCATCCACTTGGGCTTTTTTTTAGCCTGGGAAGGGCTGCCCACATTTGGGAATTTCCTGGAGGTACCAGACCTCAGCTTTTCGATGATTTTGCACCTCATCAGGGCTCCACAGAAGTGGGAGAGGTTGCTGGAGGGATGTGCTGCCTTCCCTCCTGGAAAAACCTTCTTCCTCAGGATGGGATATGTGATCCATGAGCAGCCCCATGTGCTCTGTGGAACGGAGATGCGATATTGGATGTGAAATCAGGAATCATTAAGGCCAGAAAAGACCTCTCAGATCATCAAATCCAAGCATTAACCCAGCACTGCCAGGTCCACCACTAAACCACGTCCCCAAGTGCCACTGTGTCCTCTTGGACACAGATGCACAGAAATTGTTGACTTCCAGAGAGATATTTTTGTGGATTTAGGTGGAATTTTGGGCCAGTTTTGGGTAATGATGACATGACCCCACAAGTAGCTCTACAAGCTGCAGAACTTGACTTTTTTTTTTAGTGCCCAATTTTGGTTGCTTAGGCAGAAAATGGTCTGAAAAAAAGATTTGTTCCAGCTTCTGCTTGTTCTGTTCCTTCTCTTTCATGGAATCATGGAATGGTTTGGTAGGAAGGGACCCTAAAGACTGTCAAGTTCAAAATCCCTGCCATGGGCAGGGACCCCTTCCACTATCCCAGGTTGCTCGAAGCCCCATCCAGCCTGGCCTTGGACACTTCCAGGGATGGGGCAGCCACAGCTTCTCTGGGAATTCCATTCCAGGGCCTCACCACCCTCCCAGGGAAGAATTTCTTCCCAATATCCCATCAAACCCTTTGTCAGTTTGAAGCCGTTCCTCCTTGTCCTACCACTAGAATTCCTGATGTGAACTTCCCTACACTTTTTCCCGTTTTCCCTCCTCCAGACAAGGAACCTGAACAAACACCTCCAGCACCTCATGGACGGTTTGACGGCCAAAGTCTTCAGGACCTACAATGCCTCCATCACCCTGCAGGAGCAGCTCAAGGCCCTCACCAACCGTGAGTTCCAGTGGTTGTGGTGTCACCTGTCGTGTCACCAGCTGCATACTGGGACCAGAGGGCTCAGGAATGTCCATCCATTTCCTTGGGATCCCTAAAACTGCCCATGTCCCACCAGGGCAGGTGATGCTCCACATAGCAGGGTGGGAGTAACTTACGGGGGCAAGCAGCAGGTTGGGAATATTGGTAAGTGAGAAATGGTGAACTCAGGGATACTCTGACTAACTGATTGCCAAAATGGGAATGTTTTTCCCTCTTTTCCTTGTGCTGCTGGTTGGTTGCGCTATTTTTGCCTCTTTGTGTGCGTGAGTGATGAGTCACAGCATCAGATTGTGATGCTGAATTGTCCTTCCCCAATTTCCACAACCATTATCGCTCTCCCTGGAGAGAGAATGCGACAGCAACTTGTTTACCTTTCCTTCTGCTGTATTCCCTGCTTTTCCCAACTCCTGGAATGGAGGCAGAGGGATGCTTTCATTTCTTTCCAGCTGAAGACAATGTTGCAGGAAAGCTCCTGTCCTACAACCGAGCCAACCGAGCTGTGGCCATCCTGTGCAACCATCAGAGGTCTATACCAAAAACCTTTGCCAGGTCCATGGAAGTCCTCCAGGAAAAGGTGAGACAGACCCAGCTGAGAGATCCCAGCCCTAATCTGGCCTCTGAATTTTATTTTTGAGCTGGGGTGATGTCTGAAGGAATCACCTTGGTCAAGAACATCAGGGAATGTCCTGGGAATAGTGAATTGCAACCCAGGGGTGGAAAGGGATGTGGTGACCTCAAATACTGGGAGAAGCAACTTGGCACAGAATTTGGGTGAGTCTTTATGAGTTTGGGGCAGTTTTCATCACTCTGTGTGTTCAAACCAAGCTGGGGGCCTTTTGTGATGGCAGCTCTGGCCCAGTTGGATCAAGATCAGGGAAATTTGTTCTCCTCTCTTTTTGCAGAAAGAGCAGCTTTGAAAATACCTCAAATTACCACTTTAATTGTCCTCAGCTTTTGCTCACACCCCACTTATGGACTGGGACTTTTCTGAGGTCTCTGGTGCTGTCACAAGTCCCTCAGTTTCAGGCAGGTGCAGAAGATGAACATATTTAGGAGCTCCAAGTGTTTGTGGCAGCTGGGCTGTGGTGATATTTTAGAAAATGCTAAAAAATGCTTGAGCCCAGAAAATGCTGCAGGGACAAGTTGGCAAGTAGGGATGGTAAGAAATTGAGGAATGGTGTGGGAAGGAAAAGAGGAAAAGAGGCTGAAACCTTCAGGGAGGTTGGAAGTGTTGTCTGGCTTTATTTTCACCTTCCCAGATTGACGCCAAGAAGAAACAAGTGGAGGAAGCCCAGGAAGAAGTGAAAAAAGCTGAAGATGAGTTTGAAGACACAAAAGATGCCAAAGCAGAAGCGTGAGTGGCTCTTCCTTGGAATCCTCTCTTGCAGAGGGATCCAGAGGGCTCATGGATGGGGATGGTGTGTCCCAACACCCCATCAGAACAGGAATGCCTGTGTTTGGGATTGGGTTCTTGTCCCATGAAAGTTTGGGAGATGGTTAAGACCTTGTGGATGGTTCCCTTCAGGGACCCCTCCCACTATCCCAAGTTGCTCCAAGCCCTGTCCAACCTGGCCTTGGACACTTCCAGGGATGGAACAGTCACAGCTTCTCTGGGCAGCCCATTCCAGGATGCTGGATTTTGTCTGCCCAACTTTGGTGGTGGAAATTACATTTTTTTTATTGTTAATTTTTAATATTAAGAAAGCATCTCACCAGATCCAATTCCTTGAGAAATAGTTTAGTCCTGAATGGCACTTTTGACTCTGCCATTCCAGAGAATTCCTGGCCTTTGGGACATTATGTGTTGTTCCTTCTCTGCCCTCAGGAATGTGGAGAAGAAGAAGAAGCTGTTGAAGAGGCTGGAGGAGCAATTGGCCAAGCTGAACATCCAGGCCACGGACAGGGAGGAGAACAAGCAAATAGCTCTGGGCACATCCAAGCTGAATTACTTGGACCCCAGGATTAGCGTGGCTTGGTAAGTCTTGGGTGTGAAATCATGGAATGGTTTGGGTTGGAAAGGACCTTAAAATTCCTGTTGTTCCATGGCCAGGGATGCCTTCCACTATCCCAGGTTGCTCCAAGCCCCATCCAGCTTGGCCTTGGACACTTCCAGGGATGCAGTGGAGAGGACACTGCTGGGTAACTGGTCCCCACTGGTGTCTTGTGGTCTGCACAGGTGCAAGAAGTTTGGGATTCCCATCGAGAGGATCTACAACAAGACCCAGAGGGAGAAGTTTGCCTGGGCCATCGACATGGCCGGCGAGGACTTTGAATTCTGAGCTGATGTCTTCCACGTTAAATCCCAAATCCTGCTCATTTGGTGCTGTTGGGAGGCTTTTTGTTTTGAATTTGCTGCTGCGGGGGGCTGAGGGTTGTCTGAGTTTGGTGCCTTTTATTTTGTATGGAAAAGCAAACACCTGGATTTCCAGTTGAAATAGATATTGCTGATTGGGATTTGGGACTTTGGGAACTCTTAATTCCTCTTCAGAGCTGCCAAGTACTTGGGATTTTTTTCCTTTCTTCCTCTGGAGTCTTGGAAGGAGATTAAATAAGAGCCTTAATTGTGCTGATCAACAGGATCAGGTCTAATCCTGTCTCTGTGGGGTAGTGGAATTGGGCTGCCCTTTCCAGACTGAATGGGATGGGTGGGGAAACACAAGGTGATGACAGCAGGAAAACAGGGAACTGCAATATGAAACCTGGGCTTGGATTAGGGATGCACTGGGGGGAAAAGAAAAACCTCAGGGTTTTACATTTTGGGGGGCTTTGTGCCCTTTCACCTCCAGGAGAGTAGAAAGTTGTGCAATTGCAGGGATATTAAATGGAAAAAACACGGGAGGGAATTTGTGTCATAGCAGGAGAAGGTGGGAAGGGAAGATGTTGGATTTAAAAGCAGTTTCACATTGCAGAGGGTTAAAATTCACCTTGGCCATGAACAAAGTGTATTTTAAGTTCCCCCATGTGGTTAAATTTTTGTCTGGGAGAGGTCATCTCCCTTGAGGCTGTGTTTATTCCCTTATTTTCTTCACTTGGATCTGGCTCAGCTCCTGTATCCAGAGTGGAAACTGAACTGTCCAGACAGAGGTTTAGGAAATGGGGAATTTCCTAGAAAATAGGATAATGCTGGGCCAGGCTCTGTGGGATGGGTGGTGGGCAGTGGGATCAATATTCCTGGAGCTGCTCCTGTGTTGGGATGACACCTTTGGCATCATCCTTCCCACTCCAGCTGGGAATGGAGCAGGCAGGGATCAACAGCATAAACTGGTCGTGTTTGCTGCTTAACTGGCTGCTTTCCACAGCCTCAGAAAAGGTAATATTAGCCCATTCCTGGCAGAATTCCCACATCCCAGTGGATCCCAGGTGTGAGCGAACGGTTGCATTGGCAGCAAAACCTTCTGGTACCTCAGGGCGGATGTCCAGGGCTCTGTATTCCAAAGCTCCTGGTGATTCCCATGTGTTTATTTCCACTCATTCTCATGTTGAAATTGGTGCTGTTTTGGTTGGAAATAGAGGGCTTGGGATGCATTTCATTAAAACTGGGAGTGATTTTTTTTTTTCTGAGTATCCGTGACTGGAGGCTTTTTGCAACTCATTCCAGGTGTGGTTCTGGATGCTCCATCCCTGGTCCAAAGCCAGGTTGGATGAGGCTTGGGATAGCAACCTGGTATAGTGGAAGGTGTCCCTGCCCGTGGATGAGCTTTACAGTTCCTTTCGATCCAAGCCATCCTGGGATTCTATAAAATAAAGGAGTAATTCCAGAAAGGCTGGGTTGTTGCTGTCCCAAATGGTCCTGTCCATCCTCATCCTATTTCTCCTGGAGTCCTCCAAGTGTTTCTGGCAAAATTCCATAGACCTTTCCTGTGGCCTAATGCCCAGGAGCTTTTCCTACTGCTCAGGATCATGCTCCTATCCCAGAGAGGAGGATCCCTCTCCCATCCCAATAATTTGGGGTTATTTAGTGGCTCCAAGCAATACTGGTGTGCTCAGATGACCCCTCCTCACTTTGGCCCTTCCAGGCATGGTTTCAACTCCATTTTTCCAGTGTTTTTCTGAAGTCTCCATCCCTGAAAGTGCTCAAAAAAGCCTCTGGAAATGGCACTTGAGGACATGGCTTAGTGGTGAATGTGGTGGTTGGACTTGATGATCCTAAAGGTCTTTTCCAACTTTCTATGATGTTGTAGGCAGAGGAAAACCTGTGTCTGAGGCCTTTTGGTAACCCAAAATCAAGATTAATGACAACATTTGGTGAAATTCAAAGTCAAAAGTTTAGCATTTTTCCATTGTGATGACTTCCTCTTTTTATTTAAAAAAAGGGAAGTTGTGGTTTGTGACAAAACCAGAAGTGACACCTTCCCCTGTGACTTCTTGGTTGCCTAATTTGCTTTTCATAAAAGCCTTTTGTTCACTGTGGGTGGGAGGAGACCTCGCCCAAAATCTACCGGGGACAAAGTTGACTGCTCAGGCTGATACTGGATGAGCTTAGGGCTGTTCTAGGTTCATAATGGGGCTTTAATAAACAAAAAAAACCACCCCAAACAAAAAAAAATCCCCAAAACCATCTGGGGGTTGGGAAGTTTGTCACCTTCCTGCAGCCTCGGGATGTCCTACACTGATGGCCCTGGGCAGGGTTGATGGAGGGGCTGTTGGAGAAGATAAATTTAGGGGTGGGAGGAGGTAGTGAGAAGTTCCTTTTGTCTTGCTTTAGTATCTGCTTCCCCTGCCCAGACTCTTCCCAGAAATCCAGGGGCTGGGATGGCCTCTGGAGGCCTGAAGTCCAACCTTCTCCTTAATGGAGAATCAACTTTGGCTGGCTTGTTCGGGGTTTTCTCAAACTTAATTTCAGTATTTCCATGGAGGGAGATTCCTCCACCGTCTCAGGGTCACTGTTTTGGAAATGAATCACTGCCCTGGGAAAGCTTTTCCGTCCTTCGGTCTGGTTGGAGTTTCCCTTGATGCATCTTGGAAGCAGCTGCTTGTCCTTTGTGCAGAGCCAGAGCCAGATTATCCTTGGACATCAGCTCCATAATTCTCCCCTGTTAAATGCAGCAACTCCATCCCCCCTCAGCCTGTCCTGTTCCCTGGGATTACTTAGCCCCAAATCTGGGATTTAGAACTTAAATCAAAGAATTGTGGAAGGGTTTGGGTTGGAAAGCACCTTCAAAATCATGGAATTCCACCCTGCTACCATGGGCAGGGACACCTTCCACTATCCCAGGTTGCTCCAAGCCCCATCCAACCTGGCCTTGGACACTTCCAGGGATGGGGAAGCCACAGCTTCTCTGGGAATTCTGTTCCAGGGCCTCACAACCCTTACAGGTTCCCAATATCCCATCTATCCCTGCCCTCTGGCAGTGGGAAGCCATTCCCCCTTGTCCTATCACTCCATCCCTTGTCCAAAGTTCCTCTCCAGCTTTCCTGGAGCCCCTTTAGGCACTGGAAGGGGCTTCCAAGGTCCCCCTGGAGCCTTCCCTTCTCCAGGCTGGACATTCCCAGCTCTCCCAGCCTGGCTCCAGAGCAGAGGGGCTCCAGCCTTTAGAGCATCTCCGTGGCCTCCTCTGGACTCGCTCCAGCAGCTCTATATCCTTGTGCTGATGATCCCAGAGTTGGATTCAGCTCTCCAGCTCTGGTGCCCCCAATCCAAGGATGGCTGGGGGCTGTACAAGCAATTCTTCTTCCTGCAGAAGTTGTTTGAGCAGCTGGAAGCTCCAATGGGATCCATCCCTGCTTCTGCATCCGCATCCTGGAGGTGTGGGAATATAAATCCTTTGGCCAGAGCTGTGCTCATCATGAACCTTCCCACGTCGTGCTCTCTCCTTGGGATGAGTCAGAATCTTGCTCTGTGTCCAACAGATTATTGGTCCTCATGGATGAACAAACTTCATCAGCCTCCTGTTTTCCAGAGCCACATTCCATAGTTTCAGGTTGGCAGGGCTCCTCCCCTCCCCTGGCCCGTCAGATGATCTAAATCATGGAGTCATTTAGGTTGGAAAAGCCCTTTAAGTTCATCAAGAGCAGCCATTAATTGCTGTGTTCACCACAGGACAATGTCCCCCCACATTTCCATGTCTTTTAAATCCCTCCAGGAATGGTGACTCAACCACTTTGGGGAGGGGAACTCATCAGCTCTGCTTGGCTGCTCTTTCATCTTGCTTAATGATGGGGCCTTCAAACTTGGGGAGAGATGGAATTTTGGCTGATTTATCTTAATTGGTGCAGAGAGGGAAGGGGAGGTGATGGTGCATTTGCTACTCCACTGCTGCTTCTCCCTTGCATCCAATCCCTGGAGTGCTGGGATGAAGGGAAGACCACACAGCTGCAGCCTGGCAGACTCGTGAAAGGTGGGAAACCCCCGTGGGGGTTTGAGGAAGGAAAAGGTGAAGGGGTTCCAGGGGGTTTTTCCTCCCTGCCTTTCTCCCCGTGAGGTCTGATGTTGCAAAAATGAGGAAAAAAAAAAAAAAAAGGGAAGTACAGAAGAGAAACTTTCAAGGGAATGTTTTGTTGGCTTGAGAGGAAAGGGGAAGAACATTTGCTGTGGTTGTTGTGATTCAGGTGCTGTCTCTGAACTCAGTGAGTTGGGGGCGTTTCCTTTTCCGACCTTTTTAGTGGGAGACAAGAGCGTGGCTGTGGTTTGGCATAAATAAAACATGTGCTGAAAGAACTCCCTGGCTTTCTGTCCCTTCACACTCAGCCAGGCTCAGGCAGATGGAAAATCAGCCCCAATTGCAGGGCCATTATCCCAGGCCTCGTGTTTGGAAGTGCTGATGCCAAGGAAAGTGGCTGCAGGGAAAGCAACCTGGGAGAAATCGGATCCCTGGGATAAACTGAAGAACTGGCTAATGAGGGGCAGAGGAAAGGCTTCCAAGGAAGGATAAAATTCCCAGATATCAGGTTTGTATCCATTGAAGGAGAGCTGACCCTTGCTGTGGGGTGAGGATGGCTGCACATCCTGGGTCTCCCACTAGGAATGAGTGGATTACATCCAGCCTGGCTCTTCCTATCCCTATTTTTGGCCAGTGGACACCTCTGTTACTCAAAACAAAATAAAGAATCAGGGAAAAGCTCAGCTGAGTTGTCCCAAGATCTGAGCTTGGCTTCTCCAGGCTTTAATCCTGAGCCACTGCAGGCTGGGGCAGGAGAAATCCCAATAAATTTCTTTGTTAATATTCTTAATCCAAGTTGGGATTAAGCTGCAATTATGATTTGATTGCCTTGGCTCAGGAATAAGCCTTGGGATAAAGGCTCTCCCAGCTGCATTGAGGCTCCTAAGTTCCTTCTGCTGCTGTGAGCCTGAAAAGAGAGGGATCATGGAATCATGGAATGGTTTGTGTTGGAAAGGACCTTCAAGATCATGGAACTCCATCCCCCTGCCATGGAGGGGCTTGCTCCAAGCCCCATCCCACCTGGCCTTGGACACTTCCAGGGATGGGGCAACCACAGCTTCTCTGGGAATTTCATTCCAGGGCCTCGCTACCTTCACAGGGGAGAATTCCTTCCCAATATCCCATCTATCCCAGCCCTCGGGCAGGGGGAAGCCATTTCTCCCTGTCCTAGTGTAAAAAGTCCCTCTTCCAAGTGCTGTGAGGTTTGTCCAGACTGTAGGAGCTTCCTGAGGTTCCCTGGGATTGCCCTCTGTTGCACTAGCCAGACAGCTGATGCCTTCCCAAAAAAATGCCGTGTTTCCAGGTTGGTGGGTGGAATTCAGGCTGCTCCTCCTCTTGGAAACAGGGCATATGATTTCCCTGGTAGGATGGGATAACGAGGAAGTCTCCAGTCCTTTCCCAGGGTCCCTTGGAGTTGAATGAGCTCATCCTGTGGAATCTCTTCCATCTCTTTCTCAAGCTCTTGTTGGGATCTTCTACTCCTGAAGGCTGGATTTGCCGAAGTGGAGGAGAGTGGGGAGGCAATTAACTCAACCAGCTTTAATTAGGGCTCCTGCTTCATTCCTGATTGTCGCCCAAGCAGAAACAGACCCTAACTTCCCACAGTTCATTCCTGGAGCAGGAAGCAGCACTTCAGTTGGGAGGGAACACCTGGAGGGGTTAAACCTCCACCTCCACCCCTCTCCTGTGCATCCCTGGATCCAAGACTGGGTTTCTGACAAAAACAGGCATGGAATGAACTCAAATGTCCTCAAACCCAAATCCTGCTGCTGCTGGGGCTGGAAGTTGAAGGTGGTGAGGGGAGATAAACTGGACCTAGAAGGTCTGGCTGCTCTTCCAAGCCCAGGAACTTGGCACAATCCCTTTTTTAAAAATTATTTTGCTTCTTTTCTTTGCCTGGGGGACCCTCTATTGGAAGGCTACAGCCATAATTTCATTCCATTTTTTCCTCTAGCCACCTGGGCAGCCTTTGGAGTGCAGCCCTTTAAGCAAAAACCTGACTGAACTGAGGCTGCGTAACTCCTGACTCCCTTTTGTGATAAAAAAAATAAGTTATCTTTATTTTTTATTTATTTTATTTGTTTGATTTTCCTCTCTATTCTCACAATTGACAGAGCTCCTCCAAGGGGCTGTGCTGGGTCATCCTCACAGGGCCTTCCTGTGTGCTGGGAAACACAAACTAACACTGCAAAAATGACAAAAGCGGGAGATAAAATTCCAGAAATAGAACAGAGAATTGCTCAGTCCAGGTCCTCCTGTTTGAATCTAAGACAAGGTTGTTTGTTATCCCTTTAATTTGGTATTTTCTGTGGATACTCCTCTTCCCTGCTCAGGTGAGACCCACCTGGAGCACTGTGTCCAGATCTGGGATCAGAAGGCTGTGGAGCTGCTGGAGCAGATCCAGAGCAGGCCATGGAGATGCTCCAAGGGATGGAGCCCCTCTGCTCTGGAGCCAGGCGGGGAGAGCTGGGAATGTCCAGCCTGGAGAAGGGAAGGATCCAGGGAGACCTCAGAGCCCCTTCCAGTGCCTAAAGGGGCTCCAGGAGAGCTGGAGAGGGACCTGGGACAAGGGATGGACTGACAGGACAAAGGGGAATGGCTTTAAACTGGAATAGGTCAAGGTTAGATGGGATATTGGGAAGGAAGTTTTCCTTGTGAGGGTGGTGAGGCCCTGGAATAGAATTCCCAGAAAATCTGTGCCTGCCCCATCCCTGGAAGCGTCCAAGTCCAGGTTAGACAGGGCTTGGAGCCACCTGGGATAGTGGAAGATGTCCCTGCCCATGGCAGGGGTGAAACTGGATGATCTTTAAAGCCCCTTCCAACCCAAACCATTCCATGATTTTACTACTGGGCCACCAGCTTTGAGTTTGTAAAACCTCTGGATTGAGGCTTCCTAGATTTGCTTGGACTGAGTTTGTCTTGACCTGCCTGGGGCTTTTTTTTTTTTAATGTTGGCTGAGTGGGAAGAGCAATTTTCCTAATTGACCAAGTGGTTCTGGATAATTAGCTCTGCTTTTGTTGAGCTTTGTATGAAGTAGCTGTAGATTTGTATAAACAGCAGCACCAAGCCATAATTCAGTGCAGGATGAAGGATTTGTGCCTCTGATCTAAGGACACAGAACGGGGAAATTCCAGCTTGGAGGTCTTGAGGAGGGGAAATGTGGGATGGGAGAGAAGGGCAGGTATGGGGTGATTGGATGGGGTGAGGCCCTGGCACAGGTTGCCCAGAGAAGCTGTGGCTGCCCCATCCCTGGAGTGTTCAAGGCTAGGTTGGATGAGGATCTGAGTAACCTGGGATAGTGAAAGGTGTCCTTGCCCATGGCATGGGGGTGGATTGAGATGATCTTCAAAGTCCCTTCCAACACAAAAGATTCCATGATTCTATGAGTTGTCTTCAAAACAGGAATTAACATGCATGGAAAAGCCTCCATCCAGCTTTTCCCCTGTTGTTCTGCATAGGATTAGTCTTTATTTTCCTGGATTAAGCAGGATTTGGATGATCCTTGAGCAGCATTTCCACCTCAGGATGTTCTATGGAGTCACATGAGAGAAATCCACATGGCCATAGTGGGAGCAAACCCTTCCCAAGGCTCCAGGCTTGACTGCAACTGGACAATCAAAACTGGGGTCCTGCTCCTCCCCGAGTGGTTTCTCCTGGCTGGACCCAGCACCATGGAAATCCAGGAATCCCCATCTTAGGGTATTTAGGAAGTCAGTAGACAGGGATATATTAAGAGCTGAGCTGGAGATTGGTTTTCCTTCTCCTTCTTGCTGTCACAGCTCCCCAAAAAACTTGGCCTGCCAGCTTGAAGTGCCTTTGGAAGCTTCTCCCATCCTGATTCCCCAGAATCATGGAATGGTTTGGGTTGGAAAAGACCTTAAAGCTCATCTTTTTCCTTCCTCCGTGGACAGAGACACCTTCCACTATCCCAGGTTGCTCCAAGCCCCATCCAACCTGGCCTTGGACACTTCTAGGGATTCCAGCTTATGTGGACAACCTGTGCGAGGGCCTCACCACCCTCACAGGGAAGAATTTTTTCCCAATATTTCATCTAAACCTTCCCTCTACATCCAGTATTTAAAAAAAAAAAAAAACCAAAAACCAATTCCAAGATGTTTATTCTCTTTTTATGGAGAGCTGACTCATAGCAGGGCTGGTGGTTGGGAACAGGTTGTTCATGGAGTTACAGAGGGAATAAAACAAATGGGAGTGAGTAGGAGGAAGATCCAATCCAGATCAGCACAGCCCCAGCTCTTTGCGTGTCTCAGCCAGATGGAAATTCCAGAAGGTTTATGGAAAAAAAGTTTTGTAAAATAATAGATTTACAGCTCCAGTGGTACTGTTCCAGTGTCATCTCTGGAGAAGATCTGGGATTTTGGATATGAGATTTTCAGGGATGGTCCTACTTGGTCAGGTGAAAGCCATGCTGAGGAACACATTAACAATGAAAAAGTGTGGACAGCTGTGGGATAGCCCTTAGAATTGTGCATGGATTTTCCATGTATTATCAGTATAGATTCCGTGGCAGATCTTCTACAGTGATTCCAGCCCCAGGAAAGCTGGAGCTGGACATCTCTGTTGGATCCCCACATTAATGTCCCCAATTACAGGTGTAATCCTTTATGTGACTTAATCCAGATCCAGCTGGGATTTGGGCAACACAGGAGTCCCAGAGACACCATAAAATCAGGTAATATCCATAACCAGGGATTTGGGATGGCCCTGGGGCACCATTTCCCTGCCCTGCTTGGAAGAGAGGAAGCCGAAGGGCAAATACTTGGGATTGCAACACCTCGGTGTATCCCAGCCCCAGGGTGCCCACACTTGGTTCCTGATCCTGAGTGTCTCTTCCCCATGGGAATAGACATGGGGAGCACCTGGACACCTCCAGAGCACCCAGGAATGGGAAAAGTGTGGGAGATTGGCAGGAGCAGCCACAGAGACCAAGTCCTTCAGTGTTTGACATGCAAAGGGTTTGAACCCATGTGGATCCAAGATCTTCTTGGTTTCCCTGGAATCTGAGCAGCTGTGAAGGTCTGATGTGAGGATAAATCTGTGTCAGGGGGATGGTGGTGACAGCTCACCTTGGTGTCCTGATTTTGAGGAGGTCACAACCAGGAAGGATGCAAAGAATGAGCCGTGCAGGATGGGCAGAGGGAAATCCCTGTGGAGAAGGACAAAGATAGAAAAAGAGGGAAGGAAAAATCACTATTTGCTGTCATTGGGTTGAGGAAGGGAAGAGCTGGATCCCCCACTCATCCAAGAGGTGCTTAACACACAAAGTTCCTCTTCTCCCAGGCCTTCTGTCTTTCAAAGTGTTGTCATCCCTGCCAAAAAATAAGTGATGCCATGTGCAGCCTCTTCCTCCCTCAAAAACTCCACAAAAAAATGAAGGATGGGGAGCAAGATTCCACAATTGCTTCAATGGGTTTTATATAGGGCTGGAATATCCCTGGAGATGAGAACCAATTCCATCCTGCAGCCTCTGGTGCACTAGAATGGGGTGGGGAATGGCAAAACAGAGATTGGGATAGATGGAGTTGTCTGGGAATCTTCTGAGATGCCACCTGAGAAGGGATAAGGCAAGTGTGTCACCCTCTGACCACAGGGAAGCTGAGTGGGTGAAAACCTCAGGACAAATAACAGGAAAAGGTCCCATGAGGCCAATCCATGATGTTTCTGTTCTTCCTGATCACCGGGTTTCCTATGTGGATACTTTTCCCAAGGCCATTTTTGAGAAGACCCCAGGATAAAGCTCCCAAAAAATGAGCAGATCCCTGTTCCTTGACCTCCAGTCTCTGTTCTACATCCAGGAAGACTCAACAGAACATTCCAGAGGTCAGGCAAACAAAGCCGTGTTTCTGTGGCTCCAACACAGGCGTGTAGTGCAGTGTTCCAGAGCCGAGAATAAACCCAGGATAAAGTTCTCATCCTGAAGGATGTGATTCACACATCTGCAAGGGCCTGATCTCTAAGGATGAATCTAAGCTAGGGAAATAAACAGTTGCTAGGAACATCCCTGGTCGGAACATCATCCACAACATTTAATTGATCGTTTTAATTGTTGGCACATTCCCTGACAAGGTTCTAGGATGGATCAACCCCCCTCACTCCATGGAATATCTGGAATAAAGCAGAGGAGGTGGCACAAAGGAAGGATTATTCCCAAGAGACTGATATCCACCTCTTGGCCTCTGTGCTGGAGATGGTCCTGGAAAAGTTGAATTTACTGCCCCGGCTGTAGCCTGTGGATACTGGGACATTTTTTTTTCCAGATCTTTGCCCTAGCCCAGCCAAGCCTTCCATGCTCCAGTCATGCTCCTTCCATGTGTTGGCCATCCAGGGTGACACAACCATCCTGAGGCTCCTGAGGAAATGCCAGCCATGGCAGTGCCGCACCTCACATGTGCATCTCAGATCCCCAAGGCTGGGATGGTAACTTCCCAAAAATCTGGCTCAGTGGGCCACCGGCAATCCCCAAAATGGGAATTGACCTACTGTTCACCTTTGTCCATCATCCCACTTGTCCATCAATCCACTCCTGCCAGTGGAGCTGTGGTGGACCACTTCCCTGGACTTGGCTCTGGGTTGGGCAGGAGATATTTGTGTCATCAGTCCTTGGAACTGAAGGAATAAACCCTGTTAATCATGGAATGGTTTGGGTTAAAAGAGACCTCAAAGATCCTCTTGTTCTAACCCCCTGCCATGGGCAGGGACACCTTCCACTAGACCAGGTTGCTCCAAGCCTCATCCAACCTGGCTTTGAACACTTCTAGGGGTGGGGAGTCCACAATCCCAATCATACTGAAGAGTGACACAATTATTTTCCTATTTTTTTCCTCAAAAAACCAGTCAAAACTGGTGAAAACAAGAGGACAGAGCTTTTCCAGGGCTCTCCCACTGCTGCAGGATGCTGAGCCTTGGCTTCCCAGGCTGATTTCCAGACTCCCCCAAAGAGTCACCCCTGATGCCACGATGAATCAGGCCAGTCAATCCTTATTCCCTGGAACAGGTCCTGCTCTTTGGTCACTGCCTTGTGACACCTGGCAGCACTGACACACCTCCTCCAGCATTCCTGGGCCGCGCAGTCCCCGAGCCTGGCACGGTTTAATCTCTTGGGCAAGAGATGTGGTTTATCCTCTCCACACCCAGGTGTAGATCCATGGGAGAGGAATGGCTGGTGCTCCTGGGGTTATCAGGGCTGACTTCCCCATCCTGTTGATCCAGTTTTATGTCAGCAGAGCCGGTGGTGTCAGAAACCTCCAAAATATCTGTGAATCGACCAAAAAAAGCTCTCTGCAAGAATCCCCCCACCTTTTGTTTCCTTGGAAAGGAAGATGTGGTAGGTTTTGGTGTCTCTTTGAACTTCCTCTGGCCATGCCTTCACTGTGATCAGTGATTGATCCCATTGGATGCTCTGAATGTCTTGGATGAGCGTCTCCTCTGCTTCAGAGAATTTTGTTCATCTCACTTGGCTCCTGCCAGGAAAATCACATTGACCCCCAATAATTTTAACCCTCACCTCACCCAATCTTTCTTCCATGTGTTTCTGGAGCCTCTGCCTCTTCTTCTTCTGCTTCTCCATCTCCTAAATCCCAGGCTGTGTGGATCTCTGCCCTCTTTTCCTGCAGGATGGAGAAGGATGGGATAAGCAGACCCCTGATTGCCCAAGTGGCTTCACTCCAAGGGGCTCCTCCTGCTTCACCCTCTTTGCCCCTTGGTGGCTTGGTGATTCATGGAGATGTCTGCTGATATCCAGTACTAAACATCCTGATAACGCTTTCCTTGGAAGCACAAGTGGGACAGGCAGTCAGATAGAAGCCCCAGAAGGAATGAAGTTATCAGCTCCAGCTCCACCCCTGTCATGCAGAGAAATCCTAAAGGCTGAGGACATTTTTGTCTGACTGGTATTGAGCAGGACTTTGAATTGGATGCTCCATGGAAAAGGGGGACAAAGATATTTTTAACCCTTGCTGGAAGTGCTTAAAGCCAGGTTGGATGGGGCTTGGAGGCACCTGGAAGGTGTCCCTGTCCATGGCAGGGGGTTGGAATGAGATGGTCTTTAAGGTCCCTTCCAACCCAAACCATTCGATGATTTTATGATTTAAGACCTTGTAAGTATCCAAGTTATGCATTTTCTGTCCCCATGAATTGGCTTGGTTTACTCTGACTGTAGATGTTGGAAGTTCTCCACATCTAACCCTGGAAATGCACTTGGCATAATCCACCCAGAGAATTCCATTAATTTATGCCACTTGTTCCCGTTTTCCTTTGAGAAAAGGAAACTCTTCAGCCACAGATGCGACGATCAGAACAAAATCCCCACCCAGACATCAGCAGCACTGCTGGCCTGACCAGAGATGAATTAAAGGATTAATCCAAATAAATGGTGTGAATTCCCAGAGTGCTTTCACTGCTCCCTGGAGTCGCCAGCCCAGCCTGAAGGCAATGCCGAGGTGAGAAAACCACCCACGTGCATTCCTGGCCTCTCATCTAACCCATGATCCCTGCCCACTCTTTCCAAATCGTTGGCTTCCTCATCACTCCATCCAAAGGCAGGGAAGATTTATATACTGTCCCCAGGTGAGGGTGTTTTTCCTGGGCTGCGGAGACGACCGGGAGAAGATGAAGTTCTCCCTCCTTGCGGTGCTGGCTTTGGTCCTATTTGCAGCTCAAGGTGAGGTTTGCTCCTAGATAATGTATAGCTGAGTGTTTTAAAGGTAGGAATGCCTCATATCCAGGGAAAGAAATCATGGGAGAGAGCTCCTCAGCTCTTGGAATGGTGCAGGTGAAGTGCTCGTTTTGGGGGTTTTTATCTGGAATCTCAGTCTGGGTGTGAGAAAAGTTTATTTTCCAACGAGAAATTTCCCTGTCCTACTGGATTTTTATGGAAAGAATACAGAAAATAGGAGGTAGTTCCCACTGGTCTGCCTTTGAGAGACTTTCCAGGGGGTTTTCCTGTCGGGGTGGTGCAATGCTGTGGTCATTCCCAAATTTTGATGAAGATAGCACAATGCTCTGTGTTCCTGGTCCACGAGGACAGGGCCACACCTCCAACATCTGGCCTTGTGCAGCTGTTTCTACTCATGTCAGAGACCCCACAGCTTGCTGACTTCAGAGATTTTGGGACAAAGTCGGGGAATTAGGGAGAAGTTGGTATGTGGATGGAGCAGGTTAATGGTGGTGGGTATTTGCATAGTAATTGTGTTATAGATGGTGCATTTTTATTTCACGGAGAGATGGTAAATTAAATCAGAGCCTTTTTAAGGGATATGATCCTATATCCTCTATAGACCAGAGAGAATAAACCTTATCCTCATTTTGGAGAGCGGGACAGGCTTGGCCAGCGCTTGGAATTGTGCCACACGTCTGGCGCAGAAAAAAAATTCCTTGGAATAGTTATTTCGGGCCCATTGTGGCCTAAGAATACCTTTCTGCTATTTAGCTTTGTTCACGCACCAGAACAGCGATCCTGACAGATTTCCAAGTGTTAACAAGGCCCTGGAGACAGGGAGGTTGTCCTCAGTGCCAGAATGAAGCCTGGCCTAATCCACACTGGATTATCCAGGCAGTAAAAATTAAGCATTCACTGCACGTGTCTTAGGGCTGAATTCTCACAGCAAAGAGTGAAAAATCCTTCTCCTCATCTTTTTACTTTAAACCAGGTTCTGGGTTTATTTTTGGGGGCATTGATGTCCCACCCAAAGACAAAGGCGTGGGAGCCTGACTTTAGGCTGTGGAAGTCCCAATTAACCCTCTTCATCTGCCAATGCTTTCTGCCTAATTAGGCTGCAGTTTAATAGTCCCCAGCAAGTAGAAAAGGTGACCTCAGGCCTTGGGACATCCTTGGAAACTCCTCCAAGAGTCCCTGCCCTTCCCTGCTCCAAGCATCACATCAAACCTGGTGCCCTTGGCCTATCAAATTGAAAGAGGGGAAAATTAGGTTGGATATATGGAAAAAATTCTTCCCTGTGAGGGTGATGAGGCCCTGGCACAGGCTTCCCAGAGAAGCTCTGGCTGCCTCATCCCCAGAAGTGTCCAAGGCCAGGCTGGATGGGGCATTGGAAGAGTGGGTTGGGTCTTTCAGCTCCATGGCTTTTATCAGACCTGCACCTCGTGTGTTTGAGACTCCATGAAAAGCAGGGGATAATTTTTGCTTCTGGCATTTCACAGAATCCCAGAAACATTTAGGTTGGAAAAGACCTCCAAGATCCTCGACTCCAACCTTTGACTGATCACCACCAGAGCTCTGAGTGCCACAGCCAGGCATTCCTTGGATACTTCCAGGGATGGGGACTCCACCACCTCCCTGGGCAGCCCTTTCCAAGGAAGAAATTCCTCCTGATGTCAAACCTGAACCTCCCCTGGTGTAGTTTGAGGCCTTCTCCTCTTGTCCTGTCCCTTGTTCCCTGGGAGCAGAGCCTGACCCACCCCTGGCTGCCCCCTCCTGTCAGGGAGTTGTGGAGAGTGAGAAGGCCCCTCCTGAGCCTCCTTTTCTCCAGGCTGAGCCCCTCCTCAGATCCCTCAGCAGCCCCTGGTGCTCCAGACCCTTCCCCAGCTCCATTCCCTTCCCTGGACATGCTCCATTCCCTTCCCTGGACATGCTCCAGCCTCTCAGTGTCTGTCTTGTCATGAGGGGACAAAACTGGACACAGGATTTGAGGTGTGGCCTTACCAGTGCCCAGCACAGAGGGACAATCCCTGTCCTGGTCCTCCTGGCCACACTATGGCTGGCACAAGCCAGGATGATTCCATCTCCCTCTTCCATGTTTTGTGTCTCTTCCTACAGCAAATGCCCTGTACTGCTACACCTGCAACTGGGAACAGAGCAACTGGAGCTGCCTGAAGGCCAAGAAGTGCTTGGACAAGGATGAGTACTGTGTCACCAATGTGGCCTCCGTAGGAATAGGTAGGTGCTGGCTCTGGATCCCCCTGTGGGGACTCAGGAACAGGAAGGACATGAGGTTTGGGCTGGATTTGTTATGGGCTGAGGAGTCGTTGGGAAGCACCTATGGGAGGTGGAGTCCTTCCTAACCCAGCCTAGCAGTGCTGGAGGTTTGAAATCCTCACCCCCCCCATCACACGTTGAGGTTGTCCTCTTCAGCTGTTGTTTCATTCCTGCATGGAAAATCGAGGGACATTGAGAGAAGAGGAAGGATGCTTCAGAGGAAGAATAAATAAATTTGAAGCTTGATTCCTTGCTCCCTGGGAGCAGAGCCCGACCTCAACCCGGCTGCACCCTCAGGGAGTTGTGCAAAGCCAGAAGGTCCCTCCTGAGCCTCCTTTTCTCCAGGCTGGGCCCCCCCAGCTCCCTCAGCCTCTCCTGGTGCTCCAGACGCTTCCCCAGCTCCGTTCCCTTCCCTGGACATGCTCCATCTCCTCCATGTCTTTGTTGCAGTGAGGGCGCAAAAACTGATCCCAGGATTTGAGGTGTGGCCTCACCAGGGACAAGAAAGGGGAAAAATCACTTCCCTGGTCTTGCTGGTCACACTATTTCTGATCCAAGCCAGGTATAGAGGGGAACAGAATTATTTCCCTCAAGCAGAGAAGCCTGGAAATGTGATTTAAATCCAGGAACAAACGTTGTCATTGTACACCTAAAAAATGTCTTGATATGAGGATTCATGCTGGGAAGTGCTGGATGTCCAGCATGGATATGGAATTCCTTGTGTAGGAGATCTCCAACAATTCCTAGGCTGTGGTGGGGCCAGGATGGGTGTCATGCTGATCTCTGGGTCTGTGTGGGGACAATGGGACTCATCAACCCAAATCCATCTGCACAAGGATCACTCAACAAATGCCATCGCTAATCTCACTCTCTCCCTTCTCTGGGCCAGGCCTTTTGTCCTTTTGGAAAAGGATCACCAAGAAGTGCTCGGCCACCTGCCCATACCACAACTTCAAACTGGGCCTGGCCACCTACACCTCCTACTGCTGCCAAAGCTTCCTGTGCAACCTGAGTGCGTGCCCTGGGCCCCGGCTGGCTCGGCCATGAGGTGCCAGGGAGTCCCATTCCGTGTCCTTCTTCACCTGCTCAGTGGTGCTGGGAGAAAATGGATCCTGAAGGACTGAAGAGCCTGGCCAGATTCCCCCAGGAAGGTGTGGACATCAAACATGAGGAACAGATAAAGTATTGTGGTCATCATCTTGTCCTGTGGTTTCTCCCAACCTTCTTCTCATTGTCTTCTCAGCCCTGACCTCTGTGGCTCCAGCACCCCCACCAGAGCTCTGAGGGTCAAATACAATTGTTCCTTGGACACCTCCATGGATGGGGACTCCACCACCTCCCTGGGC
The DNA here is from genome assembly GCA_013397115.1 of Edolisoma coerulescens. NCBI lineage: Eukaryota > Metazoa > Chordata > Aves > Passeriformes > Campephagidae > Edolisoma > Edolisoma coerulescens. The sequence continues at coordinate 158,986 of VWZW01004128.1, forward strand.
AGCCCCTTCCAATGCCTGACCACCCTTTCCATGAAAAATTCTTCCTGATGTCCAGCCTGAACCTTCCCCGGTGCAACTTGAGGCTGTTTCCTCTCATCCTGTCCTTTGTTCCCTGGGAAGAGAGCCTGATTCCCCCTGGCTGCCCCCTCCTGTCATGGAGTTGTGGAGAGCCAGAAGGTCCCCTCTGAGCCTCCTTTTCTCCAGGCTGAGCCCCTCCCAGCTCCCTCAGCTGCTCCTGGGGCTCCAGCCCTTTCCCCAGCTCCATTCCCTTCTCTGGACATGCTCCAGCCCCTCAATGTCTTTCTTGTCGTGCCCTGTCCTGCAGCTTTGGGAGGGAGATGCTCCTTCTGCACCCCCAGCATCTCCAGAGGGGTGTCTTCTGGAATTTTATCCTATTTTGGGTGCAGTTGGAGCCACAGAGTGGCAGGTTCTGGGCAAAAATAACAACCCCTCTTATCTGCACATCTGCCCCCCCCCTCCACTTCCAGCATCCTTGGGAATCCCTTCCTTCATGTACTTTGCTGTTGTTGGGAGGCAAGCAGCTCCCTGGATTCACAATTCCTACCACCTGGAATTGTGTCTTCCAACAATCCGTTCATTTAGCTTTCCCTCTGCCATCTCCCAAATCAACAGCAGGGGAATCATGGAATCATGGGATATCCTGAGTTGGAAGGGACCCCACAAGGATCATCAAAGTCCAACTCCTGGCCCTGCACAATCCCACCCTGTGCCTGAAAGCTTTTTCCAAGCACTTCTGGAACTCTTTCAGGCTTGGTGCTGTGACCACTTCCCTTTAGGAGTTCCAGTGCCCAAAGACCCTCTGGATGAAGAACCTTTTCCTAAAATCCAGCCTAACCTTCCCTGACACAGCTCCAGTTGTTCCCCCATGTCCCAGGCACCAGAGAGGAGAAATCGGTGCCTCCTCCTTTGCTTCCCCTCATTTGGGTGGAGCTGCTGAGGAACCTTGGAGAGGTTTATGAGGAGAACAGAGATTCCAGAGAAGCCAGATATTTCATGGAGATGTTTCCAGAGGCTGCAGAGAAACGAGGGTGAAAAGGAGCTGGAAAAATAAACAACGACAAGACAACAGAGGTTTTTCATTGCCAGATGTGCTCTGAGTGCCTCTCCCTTCTCCTAAACAACACTTTTTGGAGGAATTTTGCTCTGGAAAAGTCATGGGAATGCTTTAACTCGAGTCAAAGCTCCCAAATCTGCAAAACATTCCTCAGCCAAGGGATGACACTCCGTGTTGTGCTTCCAACTCAAGCCTGGTAAACAACGGGGACAAAAGGGGCTTTGAGCTATGCTGAGCCGGGCTGCCTCAGGCTGGAGCCCGGGGCTGCTCATTCTAAAGGATTTCTTCCCAAGTTCTGCAGAACAGGGAATTTTCAGGAATGTGTCTCTCTTTTATTAATCAACTTCTGCTTTCCTTCACCCCCTCCTACCGTGGGAAGGAACCTTTTCCTCTTATTTACACCACAATCTCTTCCCAACCCTCTTCAGGAATTTTTATTTCCCACCCTAAAGCAATCCAAGCCCCCTCCCTTCCCTCAACCCAAAGCTCTTAATTGACTCATCACAAAATATTTCCTCATAAAAACAACAAAAAAACAACAACAACAAAAAAAGGGATTTGTGTGGTTTTTCTCCTGTGTGCCAGAATTTTTCTGCTCTCTGAAAGCACCAAGGAATCCCAGTTGGACAGGCTCTAATAATTAATATTTCATTGGGTTGGATTTATTCTTCCTGCAGTTGTGGAGACAGAGGCTCCTCCAGCCTGCAGGAAAACACAGCCGGGAATTTTTTTTTTTGCTGCTTTAAAGCAAAACTGGCTGGGCTTTTTTTGCTTGATTTGCTGTGCCTTTACTGCAGAAAAAACTTCCTTGTATCCATGGATAATAGAAAGAGAAAATAAATCATCCTGGGCATGGCTGAAGAGCAAAGGGTTATTTTTTTACAACATAAAAAAATAAAGTAAAAGAGAAGAGGTTTAGATGGGATATTGGGAAGAAAATCTTTATTGGGATGAGTCGGTGAGGCCCTGGAATGGAATTCCCAGGGAAGCTGTGGCTGCCCCATCCCTGGAAGTGTTCAAGGATAGGTTGGATGGGGCTTGGAGTAACCTGTGGAAGGTGTTCCCATGGCAGGGGGTTGGAACTGGATGATCTTGAAAGCTCCTTCCAACCTAAACCATTCCATGATCCTGTAATTCCCACTGCAGCTCAAGGATATGGAAATCCCTCCTCCCGTAATGTCAATCAACCCTGGTGGCAATTACTCCTCTCTGAGACATCTGAGATGTGCAGGGAGGAGAGGAGGGTGTGATTCCCAACCACTAATTTTGACCAGGAATTAGGGCCAATCAGGACCACGAAAAGATGGGAGTCATTAACGCACGGATGAGGCTGCCCAGAAAATTACCCTGAGCTCTGTCCTGCAAGGCAACATCCACCCCTTGGATTGGGAAGGTGTTTGGAGGATCCTAATCAAAAAGGGGGTGGAAAAATCTTTTTCTCTTCATTTCAGACCACTCTGAGCTTCTCTGACCCCATCCAAAGGCTTGGACAGAGGTGAAGATGCTCCAGAGGCTCATCCCGGCATTATTGCAGGAATTTGGGGAGGGAATACCCAACCTGATGAACATGGGGACAGAGGGGAGAGGGCGATGTTGTCCTCCAAGGCATGGAAAAAGCTCCTTGGAGGCAGAATTCCCAGAGCATGGCACTGAAAGAGGCAGCACAAAGCAAACACAGAGCCCTTTCAGCGGCCGGAGCCGGCAGGATCACGTGGAATTGAGATGGAGCAACAATTCCAAATGGAATTAATAAATGCCTGGCTGTGGATAATAACCAGTTTCAGTACCTCAGGGACGTGTTGGATGGAGTTGTGACATGGTTCCTTCAGGTCCTGGACAGTTGTCACCCTTCACCTTTGCTATCAGAGCCACCAACAGCCAAATCCTGTGGAGAAATTTATCCCTGTGCCAATCCATGTGTGTGGGCAAGGCTGAGGGAGTGCTGGGAGGGAGGGGGGGAATGGGATAGAGACATCAAACCTTGAAAAAGAGGGAGAAGAATTCCCAAGGCAGGGATACATGGAAGAGGGGACATCAGATGGTGACTGGTGGCCACCCCATTGTCCCCCTGCCACCCCCACCATGAGGTGAGTGTTGGGCCAGGCAGGAAAACCCCAAACCTCCTCTCTGAGGCACAGCAACCCCAGACCTGTTTCCTAATTCTTTGTAGGATTCAGGGAAGGGGGTGAGGTCCTCGTTTGGTTTGGGGGGTGACCAACATCACTGGGATTCCGGAGTGACCGGCTGGGGCATGGAAACCAGGGAATATGGGGAGGGGAGAGTGGCTGTTCCCAGCAGGTACCAGGGATGGACAAACGCATCTCTGAGCTCGGTACAGTTTCCTGCTGGGAGTTTGGGTGGAAAAGCTGCAGGGAATGCAGCTTTGGGGGAAATTCCAGGTTTTTGGGGAAACCAGGAATTTTCCAAACCAAAAGCTGGAAGCTGAAATCCCTGGTGCTGTTTGGGGTCAAGATGGAATGAAACAAAAAATCATAAATGTGTTTTTTAAAATTTAATTCTCCTTTGTTTTAACTTTCGACTTCATGAAACACATTGGATTTCTGTCATTCCAAACTGAAGTAACTTTTGGGGATTCGTGTCCTGGCCTTATCTAAATGCTGGATGCCTCAATCTGTATCTTCTCCCTAATTTCAGATTTTGGGGTGACTCCCCCCTGCCGGAACAGCACCTGAATGGCTCCATGGAGACCTCCAAATCTTTCCAGAGGCCCTGGGTGAGTGAATCCAAAGGATCGACCCTTTCCATGCCTAAATGAGCTGTTTTGAATCCCAGACTGAGCGAGGAAAATAAAACCAATTAAAAAAAAAGGTGGCAAAACTATAAAAAACCCATGCGCCTACAAGGTGGAATTTGATGGAAGTTGGCACTTTTCCATAAAACTTCCATGTCTGGGGCACTACTGAATGCCGTGAATTGCGGGAGGGGAAGACACAACAATAAAAAAACCCACTTTCCTGGGAAATTCTGGCTGGTTTCCAGCACGAAGGCCCAGACAAAGCCCACGAGAGGGAGCTGCTGCCTCTGTCCCAGGCCACGGAATGCTGCCGGCCCATGGAAAGCTGCTGATCCTGGAGCAATTTCCAGGGAAAAAAGCGAGCAGCTGTGTGAGGGATGAGCCGGCTGGGTTGGAAGCGGCCCAGGGAAGGATCCATGCAGGCTGTGGGTCCATCCTGCTGATTCCAGGTCCTGGCCATTCTCCAGAGTCTGCTCACTCCCGTGCCATCGGCAGTCTGGGATGTGCCTTGCTTTGGAATAATTCTGGAGCATCCAACACCCTGTGCTAGAACAGGGCATTTCCATCTGAATCCCAAAGCCCTGCAAGGTTTTAATCCAGAGCTTGTAACCATGGGCAGCTTGGAAGGGGATGTGATCCTCTGTCCCACTTTTGGGAATCCCCAGAATTGTTGGGATGGGCCTGGCAGCATGAAGGGAACTTTATTTTCTTGGCACCCATGGAGTTTTGGGGAGTAAAGAGGGGATCAGATTGGATGGGGCTGTGCCTTTTTGCCCCGTTCTGGGTGACTTTTTCCTGATTTTTCTACACATTCCCTCTTTGCAGTGACTCCTTGAGCATCTTCCTGCCCCTCTAAATTCCTGCTCCCTCCAGGAATGATCACAGCCAAAATACGGGGCCAGCACTTGGACTAATAATGGAAATTCCACTTTTTTCCTCCTCTTCTCTGAGCTTTCACCCTGTCTTCAACCTGATCCCTTCAGCAATTCCAGGGAAGTGGAGCAGGGAAGAAGTTCTCAGAGTTTTTTTGGGAGGGGGTTGTCCAGGTGGGACTTCAAACCAAGCTTTTCCACCACTTCCCTGTGTCTGACCTCGGGAGAGTCACTCGGTGTCTGATTCATGTGATAAAAATGGCGATAACAACCCCGGGTGTCCTTAAGGGCTCTTTGGATCTCCGTCCCTTGGGAAGGTTTCATCCAGCTGGCCCAGGGATGACCTTGGAGCAGGATCAGGAGGGTCAGGTGCCCACCCACAGTGTCTGTGCCTCTCCCAGGTCCCTGCAGCTCTGTGCTGCTCCAGCTGCTGGGAACACTCCTCCTTCCCACAACCTGTCGTGGCAATGCCGGGACTGCTCCCACATTGCTTCCTCCTCCGGGAATGCTGTTCCTTGACTCACTGGAAAGCTTTTGTTGGGAGTTCTCTTCGGAACCAGGCCTGCAGAAAGACATCCCTGCCCTCTTCCCCATCACAAAGGAGCTCGATGTGGGCACAGAGGTGGAGATGAGGGCGTGGCCATTGCTCAGGGTCTTGGTCACTTGGCCACTGCCTGACTTGGTGTCACCAGGGTGACAACATGATGGGTTGAGGCTTCCCAGCAGGGCTGGTGGGATCCAGGACCCCTTGTTCAACTTGGAGGGTCTTGATGGTGTAAACAGAGGAGCTCTGAGATCAGGATTTGGTCCCTGGAATGTGCCATGTCCTGGTAGTGTAAACCGAGGAGGTCTGAGACCAGGGTTTGGTCGCTGGAATGAGGTGGGTTCCAGGATGGGATGCAGAGCCCTGTGTCCTCAGAAAACTCCACTGATCTGCCTCCCCCTCCAGCAGCTGCCCCCTCCCCAGCACTGTCACAGCTCTGCCACAGGAGAGCAAGGAGGAGCTCAGGGATAAGCTCCACCCTGGAAAACTGGGAAACCGGCTTGTCTGCTCATCAGCCAGCTCCCAGCTGGATGTCAGCAGGGAATAAGGGAGGTGGTGCTTCACCCCCTCCTCACAGCAGGAAAACCCCGCAGAATCCCAGAATGGTTTGGGTTGGAAGGGACCCTAAAGCTCATCCCATTCCACCCCCTAACCTTCCACCAGACCAGGTTGCTCCAAGCCCCTTCCAACCCGGCCTTGGACACTTGCAGGGATGAGGCAGCCACAGATTCCCTAGACAACCTGTGCCAGGGCCTCACCACCCTCACAGGGAGGAACTTCTTCCTGATATCTGATCCAAATCTCCCCTCTTTTAGTTAAAAATTGTTTCTCTTTTCCCTATGCTTATAATTCAAAGCTTTCCCTGGACATGTGGTCCTTGCTGCACGGTTGGATTATCTGCAGACAGATGCTGTTCCCAAGGTTTGCTGCCTGCCCTGGGGCTGATGGGTTCAGAGGAAGCAGAGCCTGGAGGTTTTCTACATTTAACCACATTTTATTCCCCAAAATACCCCCAGTCCCCAAGGTTTGGTGGCGGAAATACAGAGCTTCCCCTGGATGCTGTCCTGCTTCCAAGGAAACCAGCAGGAGTGGTGTTCAGGCATTCCTGAAATGGTCTTCCCTCTTCTCTGAAGCGAGAGGGAGCTGGGTTGGAGGCTGTCCCATCAGTGTCCCCACAGATCGTGTCACCTCCCACCCCAAATCCTCCACCCTAAATCTGGCACCACAGGAACGGGAAGAAGCAAACAGATGAAGATCCCGAGGTTAAATCCTACAGGGAGAGGCTCCATCCGGGCAGATAAAGGGCACAGGGCAGAGGATGTCTGCCAGCTGTGAGGACACGTGGCACCACGTGCTTGTGGCACCCTTTCCATCCCCAAAACACATCCAAATCCATCTCCTGGGCATGGAGTGGGAGGAGTTTCTTGGCATAGGAGCGTTGATAGTGGGAAAATGCCAAATTTCTGACTGATTTACGGGTGTAGAAGTTGATTCACAGCTCTTCCTTGTTATCGGAGCACTTTGTGAACCTGCCCAGGACCCCCAAGTAGCTGGGAAGGCCAAAGGAAGCAATTCCTGAGGATTCCTGAGGACTGCTTGGATGGTGTGGTACATCCTCCTCTTTTCTGGCCACCCTTCCCCAGGGGAATGAGATGGATCAGAAGGGGTGGGCTGGACCCATCCCACCACCAGGACCAGGTGGCAGTGAGGACAGAGGGGATGTCATGGCTGGATTTTGGCTCTGGAAGTGCCACCAGAGGCACATGGGGAGACAGGGAGCAAAAACAGGGCCTGATGCCAAGAAATGGTATTCCAGAATGTTGTTCCAGGAATGGAAGGATAAGTTTCTGGAAATTTTCATGGACCTCTTTTTCCACTGGAGATCCTCCTTCCTTCCTCCTCCCCTGCTCATTGAGAGGAGGGAGACTAAGGAGCCAAAACCACCACTCTCCCATGCCTGTGACTCTGGGAATGCCTCTCCCTGCTCAGACTCAGTTTTAAGGCTCTGGAATTCTTTGCTGAAACATTTTTAAAGTCCCCTCAAGACCTGGTTGTCCTTTTCCTGACAGTTTGATAATTTGGGAATGAGTCAAAGCCTGGAACTTGATGTGCACAATCAACACGGGAGGAGTTGTTCCTACCATGCCCTTTCCTTGGCAAGCAGGTGGTGCCTGAAAATCCAGGGTGGATTCTCAACCCTTCTGTTGCTCCCTGGATAACGTGGGTGGATTTTGATTCCCATGCCCCTCCCAGGCTGCCATCCATGAGGTTTCCAAGCTGGGCTTGGAGGGGCTGCTCTGCCAGTCGATGGATTTGATTTTGGCACTTGAGCTGCTCTCGCCAAACCCCAGGGGTGGTGGGAAGAAGCCAAACCCAGCTGAAATGTGCAGGGACGCACCTGAGCTGGACTAATTCCTTCCCCTCCTTCTGTCCCGCCCCGACAAAACCATTCCCTGCCTTCTCAAAATAAGAATAATAATTAAAAAAAACCCAAACCCAAACAACAACACAGCCTTGAATTTTTGGCCAACCCTCCTGGGAAAATGCCCATCAGCTCTTCCAATGAAGGACACGATGGAGTTCTCAGATAGGACTGTTTGTTTCTGTGCCCTGGTGGCCACACCCGTGGGGCTGGGATGGTTTCAGCTGGGATTTTTCCTGGCTCCGTAGCTCCTCTGTCAGCGTGGGCTCTCCCTGGGGACAGCCTTGCTGTGCCTGGCTGTGGCTGAGGAGGTTTCAGCAGGGTCATTACACGAGGTGTGACAAGTTTCTGGACGTAATAAGGACCAGCCCAAGCTCTTGTTCTCACCACCCAACTGGGCTTTTGATGCTGTGCCCGGCTGTGGCGGTGGGAGCAGGGCAGGAGAGAAACCAGAGCATCCGGATCTTCCCACACGTGGGCCGAGCTTTTCCCACTCTCGCTGAGTTTTTCTGCTCTCAGTTGGGATCTTCTTGTGAAAAAAACATGACCCAGAGAAGTTAAATTAAATGAAGAGTAGTGATAGGGTGAGGGGGAATGGATTAAAACTGAATTTAGATGAGATATGGGGAAGGAATTCTTCCCTGGGAGGGTGGTTAGACCCTGGCCCAGGTTTCCCAGAGAAGCTGTGGCTGCTTCATCCCTGGAAGTGTCCAAGGCCAGGTTGGACGGGGCTTGGAGCCATCTGGGATAATGGAAGGTGTCCCTGTCCATGGCAGGGGTGTGGAATTCAATGATCTTTAGGTTCCTTTCCAATCCAAACAATTCTGTGATTCCATGAAGAGCAGACAGATTTTCTATGGAGCTCATCCCACATTTTCCACAGATAAAAAAACCTTATTTATCTCATTTGATTCCCAGCTTTCACCTAACCCTGGAAATTCTAACTCTTGGCTCCAGTGCAGAGGATCACTTCCATGCCTGGAACACCTGTCATGGAAGAGATGCAAAGCACATTAAAATGGGCAGACACGGAAAATTTGGGTTCTTATGGAAGATGACCCAAAATGCAGTAGACCGAAGCTGTCTTGGAGGCCCTGCAGACACCTGGGGATGCCCTCAAAATGCCACCACAGCTGCGTCACACCAGCCTGGCACATTCAAGTGACAGCTCCCTACACCACCCTGGATCTTAGAGTTTAATTTTAAAACATCCACAAAATAAACACGGAACCCCCACAGCACTCACAGAGATGTTGTGAAGACAAACACGGCAGCTGTCACCTTCTTGTCTTCCTCAAACCCCAGACAAAATATTCTGTGGCCAAGATTTTGGTTGTCTTTCTGTAAATATTTGTCCTGGCATGGTTGAGATTCCTATCATGGGCCAAGATTTCCAAAGAGGGATCAGAGCTTGTCAGGGCCTGTGGGATCATGTGGTGCAGGGGACGATCCCGTTTTAGCTCCTGCACGTTGACTCCTTGTGTTATGAAACAGGATCAGGAGGCTTGGACTTGGACAAGAGGAAATTCCCACTTTCAGCGGAAAAAACAATGACAGACGTGGGATTTGTTAGGGAGAGGGGTTATTTCTTCCCACATATGGCTGCAGCCAGTGGTGCCCTCCTTGAGGGGGACTGGAATGAATTATTTTTGGGAAATTCCAAGAAGATACAGGATTTTTTCCCTCTCTTTTTTTCTTTTCTTCCTATTCCCAACCACCCTCTTCACTGTTCCTTTCCCCTCAGACCCTGCTGGCCTCCAACATTCCCATTCCTGGCTGTGGAGATGCCACCACCAAATAACAAACCTTGGCCCTGGCTCCAAGGAGGGTGATTCACATCCATTACTCCCTTTCCTCCACAAACAGGGTGGTTACATCCAAGTGGCTTCCACAGAGCAACCCCGTGCCAGGGCACCGTCCAGGCTGGGGTGTGCCCAAGCCATGTTGGTGGCCCGATGGCTTGGGTGGCGTTGGTGCCCTGTCTGATGACAGAGTCTGGATCTGGCCTTTCCATCAGGATTTTGGTGGGGGTGTGAATCATGGAGGTTGACTCTGGGCATGATGGTGCTCTTTGATGTCGCTCCAAGCTGATGGGGCTGAAATATCCCTTAGGATCTTGGAGATTAAGGGAATGTGACGAAATGGCTTCGGATCCCTGTTGGCTGCAGCTGCAAAAGACTCAAGTTCCTCAGCTCTTAAGATCAACAGGAAGGCTCCCAGTGACCATCACAGCTGCTGAGTTGGAAGTCACAGAATCATGGAATGGTTTGGGTGGGAAGGGATCTTAAAGATCATCTCATTCCAACCCCAGCTGTGGGCAGGGATGTCTCCCATTACCTCATGGTGCTCCAAGCTCCATCCAACCCGGCCTTGAAGTCCACCTGGATCACTATGTATTTCAGCCACACATGGTGGATTTGGGCTACTCCTGTCCTTCCCAGCTGGAATTTTGGTAGCATCCGTCATCTGCTATGGGAATGACCTGAGGAGCTGTGTCCTGTTGTTTGGAGCCTGCCAGAACATCTGTGCCAGATGTGCTTTGGGAAAGGGAGGAATGGAGCAGGCTGCCTGCAACAGGCCTTAGGTGGAAAAGGCAAAATGTCACACTCGGCTTTTCCTTTTTTCCCAGAAAAAAGGGTTTTCTGGATCCCGTGATTTCCCCCTTCTCCTCCTTCACCAAACCCATTCCAGGTCCAGATGAAGCAACGCGGCCTTCGTTGACCCTCCAAGGAAGGAGGAGAGGACACAACCAGATCAGCCTGGTGTTGTCTGGAGTCAGGCTGGACCTCTTGCACCATCTTCGTGACTCAGGAACACGGGAAGCCCAATCCATGTCTTCCACCCTCCCACCTTATCCATGGCCTCTCCCTTCCCTCTTGAGCCTGCACTTCACAACCCTGAGCTGAAAGATTCCTCCCAGCACCACTGAGGGGAGCTGAGATTGGAGCCACCCTCCAGAGAGAAAAAAGGGGAGAAAGTGGGAAGCGTTGACATTTAAACATCCCTGGATCTGGCTCCATCCCATCCCTCCATCCCGAGCTGAAACCATACTTTGTCTGACTCCGGTTACACAAAAAGGCCTGGCTTTGCACAAGGCATTCCCAAAGTCTGGCACAAACACCCTCTGTGGCTGCCAAGCCCCAAGTGCGTGAAGGTTTCTTTTTCCTCAGACTCCCAGGCCCTGTTAACCGCTTCATTCCCTTTGTGACACCCACTGGGTGACACCCAGCAGGTGACACCCACCTGGCCCAGTTTCTGCTGCAAGAGTCACCCTGCTGCCCTCCCCTCACCCTGCTTTTTTTACATCCCTGGGAAATGGTTTCAACACCTCCCCGCTGTGTTCTCCTGGCACCATCTGCACTCCCACTCCCTCGGTCGTCTTTGCCCTGGATTTTCTTCCCTCTCTTTTCACCCCTTGCTTGGAAAAACTGGATTCTGCTTCCAAAGGCACCATTCCCCCTGGTGCCGTGGTGCTGGTTGGAGCCCAGAGCCCTTGCAGTGGCCCTGGGCGTGACTGCAATGCCAACAGAGCCCAAGAATAGCAGGGATTTGGGACCTGGCCAGAGCCTGGGATGCCTCCCAAAGCCTTGGCAGCCTCCTCCAGGGACACTGGGATAGAAGTCAGGTGATGCCCTGGATGCTTTCCCCATCCAGGTCGCACAGGAGCCCCCACTGGTTGGTTAAACTGGGATTTGGGGAATTCTGCAGCTTCCCAGCCCCTTGAAGGGCTGTTTTTGGCACCTGAATGGGGTCTGCACATAAGAAAATGTACATTTTCCACATAGGAGGGACCTCCCTCCCATCCCATCTTGTTCCTTTCCCTCACTCTGCCTGTCCTTAATTATGTCCCCCCCAAAGCTTTTTGTGTTTGCCTTGAATTATTTTGCTTTGCACCAATATTTCTCTGCTCCCTCCTTCTCTCTTTCCACTTCTGTGTGAAATATTAATCTTGTTTATTATTATTATTATTATTATTAACCTCCCCTCTCCCTAATCTATTTAAAAGCTTTCTCACATTCCCACTTCCCACAGCCCATTTCTCACTTGACATTTTTTTCTATTCAGCTGCACTTTGCTTTAAAGGCCTCATTTATTTACTGCTCATTTATTTGTTTTAGTTCCAAATCTTTTCTCCTTGCTTGTTGTGGGCTGTGTTCAAGCCTTGTTCCCTCTTCCCGCTGAGGAGCTGCATTTTTCTGCTCGATTGGCTCCGAGATGAGCTGGATTTGGGGCGATAACTCATTTCATTCTGGGATTTTTGATGGGATGGAAGGGAAGGAAGTATCATTTTCCATTTTTCCAGCTGCCTGAGACAACCCTGGTGTTATACATTAAACAAACATGTGGATTAATACCTGCTTTTTCCCTCCCCGCTCCAGTGAATCCCGTTTCCTGCCTGATGTTTTTCATGCCTGTATTTATAAGGAATCTTGCTCAGAGAGAATTTTTTTTCCCCCCAGATTATTTCTGAAATATTGTTGCTGCATTATCTGTCACACGGGCCTTTCGCATCCTCCCCAAAGGATGAAATAGTTCAAGATTCTTGCTCAAGGTCATACCAGGGAGCAGAATGGAAAACTTGGAAAGCTGGGGGCTCATCCCCCCCACCCTCTGGACACTGAGACAGAATCACTGAGGGCTGAAGCTGCTGCAGAAAAGGAGGAACTGGGCAAAGGAAAAATGACTGGAAGCAAAAAGAACTCATAACAGGGGCTGGGAATGGGTCCAGCTTCCCAGGATTTTGCAGGCAGGTGGGCAGAGGAAGAGACTATGAAGAGACTTCCCAGGTTCCCCAGGGAAGTGACCACAACCCCAAGACTGCCAGAGTTCCAGAAGAGCCTGGAAAAAGCCCTCAGTGGGATTTTTTGGGGTGTCCTGTGCAGGGCCAGGAGGTGGACTCACTGATCCTTTTGTGTCCTTCCCAACTCAAGGTATCCCATGATTCTGTGATTAATTTGGGGAAAACAAAGAGCACCTGGATGTCCTGTCTTCTGTTTCCACACCGTTTGTGACCTTACAAACGTTGACCCTGAGCTCCCCTTGGTCATTTCTCTCTCCAAAGGGTCCTGCCAAGACTTTTTGACCAGGATTTCTTTCATTTCTCTGTCATTTTCACTCCCATTTGTCGATTTTTAACTCCCGCAGGTGTTTCCATGCACTTTGTGCCTCTCCTGCGCCCTGAGTCATTTGGCTCTTCTGCACCCTGAGTCAAGAGGTGTTGTGGGAGCAGAAGGACGGAGCCCAGAAAGACTGGAAAGGTCAGAGGGGACTGGAAAAACCTGACGGAATCCAGAGCTGGTCTCCAGGGAGCAACAAACATTGTCACCTGGAAACCCTGGATGGTTCTGGAGGACAGAAGAACAAAACAGGTATCCCATCCCTGTCTGGACCATGGGAGCCTCTGAGTGACATCCCCAGGCACAAACAGTGGGATCAGGAGGGGGAACGAGAGGATCTTTAAGGTCCCTTTCAGCCCAGAACTTTCTATGATTCCATGATTGTAGGAACACTGCTGCTTCCTGCTTAAAGCCTTTTGTACAAGTGAGATAATTCTGAACGGCTCTGGACAATCCAGAAATCTTTCCTTGCCTCCTCTCCCTCTTCCCAGAGATCTTAAGCTCCCATTCCACGGCAGAGAGAAAGGATGGAGGGTGCCAGCAAGCAAAGAGCCACCCCAGTCAGGCACAGCCGCCTCTGACTCGCTCCAGGTTTTGTGGTTCAGCCCAAGAAGGGACTCCCATGTTTGGATCAGCTAAATTGCTCCCCAAATTAGCAATGCCGACAGGAGCAGGCCTCGGAAAAAAAGACTGGACGAGAAGAGGAGGTAAAAAACATCGCTATCTGCAGCCTCATAATAGGTTCCTACGCACAAACACACCCAGCACTGATCACATCTTGGGTACTGGCACTGCCCAAACCTCAAATTATTGCAATCAGAGGAAGCCAGAGACGAGGCAGTGCCAGTATAAAACCTTCCCAGGGTGCATCTTCCCACACTGCTATGGCTTCGAGGGCACAAGGACCAACCATGAAGGCTTTTCTGGTTGCCCTGCTGGCTGCAGTCCTGTGTGCCCAGCAAGGTAAGGAGCTCCGGAGGCTGGGAGAGCCAGAGGAGAGGGAAAACAAGGAGATAAATGAGGGGCAAGATGGTTTGGCAGCTTTTGTTGCAGCTGCTGAGGTCTTGGCGGGGTTCTTTTGGCGCCAGCCACGGCGAGAGATATTTGGTGTGGTTGAGTCTTCACTCCTGTGTGGGTTCTCTGCAACCCAGAGGAGATGAATTCTGGTTTCTCACGCCCTCAGATATCCAGCTCCAACCACTCGCAGCTGAAGACACGACCTGAAAAATGCTGACAGGAATCGAGCAGGGCTCAGAGCTTTGCCTTTGGTCTGATTTCTGTTCCTGAATGAAACTCGAGGAGCTGTTGTGGACGACAGCATGGCTGGGCTTGGCACCACATCTCCTGCCTGCACTTCACTTTATTCCCCACAACTCCCATTAAGTAAAGAGGCTGCTGGTGGATATTTGGAAGCCTCAGAGCTCTTTGCTCCTAAATTGGAAGAGCTGTTAAGTGCCTGGGAGTGTTTGGAATGGGATACACAACGCTCTGCTCTTGTCCTCTTTCCAAAGGATGTGCAGCCCTACCTGGATAATTGTGGGGGAATATCCAGTTGGGAAATATTGGCTCTGGGCATGGATTTGCCAGCCCGAGGAGCACAATTTGCACCGTTAGGGTTATTTCTGGCTGCACTTGCAAAACTCCAGCTAATGGAGGGTGGAGGGCAGACGCAGGAAAGGCTTTGGAGCAGCTCTAATGGCTTGAGCTGTTATTGCTTCCTGGCTGGAAGGGATTTTCCTTGGATCACTTAGGGAACATCAGTGCTTTCAGTTGCTCTCAGGCACGTGCTGAGGACTCGGCTCCATCTGCAGCAGGAAGTGGTTTGGAAAATTTGGCAGAAAGGCAGATCAGGGAGAGCTCCAGGGGCTGTGAAATGCAATAATCCTCGCCAGGTCTGGGTTTTGCTTTGCCTGAAAAAGGACAGGAGCCCCCCAGCTCGGGTTGGGGAACCTCCAGAGGAGAGGTGGGAGGCTGAAAATTCCCAAGTGATGGAGAAATAGTGAGAGATTAAAAGGAGAACTTAAATCCAGTTTGCAACTTGGCTGATTTTACCTCCTGCTGTGGAGAACACCTGAGCCTGCAGCACCTGGCACTGGAAAGGAGCAGAGAATCAGCAAATGATAAAATGGTTTGGATTGGAAAGGACCTTAGAGATTATCCCGTCCCAGCCCCTGCCATGGGCAGAACACCTTCCACTATCCCAGGTTGTTCCAAGCCCTGTCCAACTTCCCTTGAAGCATCTGAGGAGGTTTCAGAGTAATCCAGTCCTGTGCTGAGACACTCAGAGCTCCCCAGATCACAGAGGGGAGGCCTTTTTTTCTCCTCCTTGGGATAGTTAGAGACTAAAAGGGTTTTCAGTTCTCTTTTAAAACTGCTTCTGGAATTGTTCAACCAAGTGCCATGGGCAGACACAACCTCAGACGAGAGCTTGAATCAAGAGCAAACTTTGGAGGGTCACTGGGAGGGGATTCCTTGCTAAAAACAAGTCCAAGTTCGATTGGAAGAAGCTATTCTGTGCAAAAAGGGCCTTCCCGGGCTGAGAAAGTCAGGAAAAACAGGACCAGGGAAATCTCAGCCTCGTGAAGACCCCTCGCTGGTTTATAATTTTTGTTCACCTTCAACCAAGAGCTCTTCACCGCTGGTGACGATGGAGCAGGATTTCCTGAGAGCAGCCCAGCTGCCTCTGTCACCCCTGCCCCGAAATGAGGAGCATTCCTTGGAATTTTGGGCAGGAGGAAAACAATTTCCACCAATTGTGAATCCACCTCCAGGGAACGAGAAGGCACATCTGCATTCTAATGGCCAGCCTGGAAGTTTGACTCAATTTACTTCAGTTGTGCCCAGTAATATCCCACTTTTTTTCTGGCTCTGGGATAAACCTGAGGAAAAAATACCATGGAGAACATCTCATTCCAGGTGCTGATAGGAATAATCCATCCATCATCCAGGGCAACCTCTCCCAGGGAACTCCCTTTATTGCGGTGCCTCAGTAATTTGGCTCCCAGGGGTGTCATTAGGCATTAATTAATTCATGTCTGGGCAAGGTTTTGCAGATGTAGAGTGAAAATATTTAAAATGGAGCTCTAGGATTGGGCCAGTTCCTCCTCTCCTTGCCGGACTTTGCTTTTGGAGATTGGTTTTTCAACAAGGCCAACATGGATCCTGGGGAGAAGAAAAAAATCACCTGAAAATGCTGCTCAGGCTGAAAAATGTAAATTTAACCCCCTAAAATCTCCATTCCAGGAAGAAAACTTGGCTTGTTGTCTATATTTGTTTCCTCAGCTCCATTAATCTAACCCAAACTTATTTCACTTGCTGTGAAAAGTTGTTCACACCAGACTCTTCCCCTTGTCTTTTCCAAGGCTTTTGGCAGCCTTTTTTTCCCCAGGAGGCAATTGCTGGGAACCACTAATCTGTGTTGTGGGTGTTTTTTCCAGCTTCCTCCCTGTTTTGCTACACCTGTGACAATGAACATTCCAACTGGAACTGCCTGGAAACCTACAAATGTGAGGACCATGAGAAGTACTGCATGACCACATACAGCTCTGCTGGCTTTGGTGAGTCCCAGAAATTGGATTTTTTTCCTCTAGAGACATTGCTGGGGAATTTTTTTCTAAGGAATTCATTGGTTTTGTTGGAAAGGATGATTTTGAGGTTTAAGGGTCCCAATGTGATGAGTGTGAATCCCTCGGTGGTGCTTTGAGGTGGAAGGGACCTTAAGGATCATCTCATTCCAGGGACACCTCCCACCAGACCAGGTTGTTCCAACCTGGCCTTGGACACTTCCAGGAATGGAGCAGCCACAGTTTCTCTGGAAAACCTGTGCCAGGGCCTCACCACCTTGTGGAAGGGCTGGCTGGAACACCCAGATTTCAGGAGCAGCCTCTGTTGTTTGATCTGTTTTGGGATGGAGAATGGAAAGGGGTTGGGTGTCAACAACAGGATTTTAAAAGCTGGGAATACATTGGAATTGCTTCCTGCAGAATCATTTAGGTTGGGAAAGACCTCCAATGTCTCAAGGCCAACCTTTGACCGGCCACCACCTGGGCAACCAGACCAGAGATTTAGGCTGGTGTGGGTTTCCATCAAGGACTTTCCAGTGTCCCACATTTGATCCAGGGGTTGTGGATTCACACCCAGCCCCGTCAAACCCCCTGAGAGCTTTAATTGCTGTTTGGAAAGTTAGGGAAATTGCAAATCCACCTCCTCCGCTCAGCTCTTCCAGAGTCTCCTTTCTTATCCCTTCTCCACCCAGGCAAGAACATGGGACACCGCATCACCAAGAAATGCTCTGTGGACTGTCCTGAGACCAACGTGAACTTCGGGGTGGCCGCTTACTCCACCAAGTGCTGCAGCACCTCCCTGTGCAACTTCAGCGGCGCCAACAGCATCCGGATCAACTACGCTGTGATCCTGCTGGGAATCGCAGGAAGTTTGATCTGCATCCTCAGGGCAGGATTGTGATCAGGGGTGGCAGAAGATGTGACCACCTGAGAAGTCACAAGGTATTCCCCCAGTGAGAAACCTCAGCCGAATGTTTCCAACAGCGACCCTGTTCTATTCCAAGACATTGCTTCAGATCCCAACATGACACAGCAGTGTAGCTCCTGTTTTCCCCCCTGTTGTTTTATACTAATTTTTCCCTGGAAAAGCTCTTTTGATAGCACGTGTGTGATAAATGTCAGGCAAAATAAAGATTTGTGTTATTCTAGAGCGTGTTTGTTGAATCCACACCAGGACCAGCCTGAGAAATCAGCTCAGCTTCACATTGAATTCCTCTTTTTAGCACTTGGGAGTCTTCTCCAGGCTGCCCTTCCCAACTTTCTTCCATCCAGCAGCTCCAGACACCCCACAGAGCCAGATGGTCTCCCAGATTCCTCAGAGATAAGGAATGGTGTCAGTCTGGAAAGGTCAGAGATGTCTGTGTTGTTCCCATTGCAAACAACAGTGGGAATTGTTTTGTGGATGCTGAGACAGGACCAGGAATTTGGTCCTGCGGGAATTTGCACTGGGAAGTTCTCCTGGCATCTCTGCAAGGTGGGTTGTTCCAGCTTTTAAAACAGGTAAAGGTCCCACCCCAAGATGCTGGAGATGTCCAAGGTAAAGACAATGCTGCTGGAATCTGTCCTCATGGAAAGGAGACCCCCATGCCTGCTTGGAGATGCTGCTGAGTGATTGCTCCTGATTTTCCTGTGGGAAACGTGTGGGAAGAGCCTGGGAAAGGTGATGGTGTCTGAGTTGGTGGGGAGGTCTCTGCTCCATCCCTTTCCAGGGTTTCTGCTGCATTTCCAGGCTTTGGGATGGAGGAGATGGGACAGAGATCCCCTGCAGCTCTTGGGATGGAGATTCCCTTCTGCTCTTGGAGGAGCAGAACTACAGCTAAAATAGGCAAAAAAAATAATCTTGGAGCAGGGGAGCACGGAATTCCCAGCTTAAAAGTGCAGCACTGAATTTTGGGAGGGTTTTATAGCAGCACCTGGAAAAAAGGCCTCCAGCCCAGTTTTATTAGAGGGGAATCCTGCTCTGGATTTGAGAGGAATCCTGTGATAGATTTGAGGGCAATCCTGTGCTGGATTTGAGGGGAATCCTACTCCAGCAGCACTGCAAATTCCATGTGTTTCCGCGCAACAGGGAGAAACCACAGTGCTGGGTGAAGGTTGTAAAGATGGGATTAGGTTTAGTCATCCAATAAAGATTTAATTTCTGGTCAAGAAGGGTGTTCTGGAATTTATTTCAGTGGGATAACTGAAGTGGAAGTGTTGTAGAATTTCTGTGGGGAATATTTCCCCAGAAACTTCGGGCTTTGCACTTTTAAAAATCACTTTTCCCATCACTTTATGTTAATCACAATCATTTCTGAGATGCTTTCTCAAAGCTTTCGGCCAACTCAAAATTCCACATTTGGTAACAACATCTGAATTTCACAGCTACTTTTGCACTACAGCACTTGCTCAATGAAAATTGCATTTTTCCCCCAAAATAAACAATTGTTTGCCCTTCTCATGTGACAGATTTCGACCAGGTTTAGAACAAGATAGGAAAAACATTCTCCTCTTTTCCTTCTCCACTTCACTGTGTCAAGGGAAATAAATCTTTCCACCTCACCTTCCCCCTTCACCTCCAGTTAAATCCCCTGTTACTCTTTCCAAAATCTCCTGAATTTCATTAATTCCAAATTCTTGCAAACTGGAATTTTATCTTCTCCTTTGCCTCGGTTCCTCTTGTGTCCTCCGTGTCCTTCCTGCCCTCATGGGCTCCTTTCGTTCTGTCACCTGGCCCTGGCAAGGGACAAAATATCAGAGGGCCATATGGGACCAGCTGGAAAATTTCAGGAATATCTCACGGAAAATCTGTCAGGAATCCTGCAATAAAGCCTTCAAGAAATCCAGCCTTGCCTTCTCCAAATCTCAGCAGCTTGCAGGAGACAGGAGATATTTTGGGGTTTGGCATGGATGAGATTTTGAGGGAAGGGAAAAAAAAAGCAGCGCCTGAGCTGCTATTTCTGAACCTGTCAGGGGATGCTGTTGGAGATAAATCCCAACGTGGGCTGGCTCTGGAATGGAACAGCATCTCCTTGGGATTGGAGCCCCCCAGATAGGCCCCAATAAACATGGATTTACCGCTAAAAACTCATTAAATCTATTCCAGCTCGGGGAAAACAAAACATTTTGCAGTATTTTGCGCTGGCATGGGGGCAGCTTTGTGTTCCTCCTGCCGGGTGCCTTGAGGAAGCCGAGGGAGCCAAACGTCGCCCCTCCTCGGAGCTTTTTTGGGTAATTGCCACCTCTGCTCCAACTGAGTTTTCTGCTCTGTCTGTTGGGAAAGCCAAAATTTCCTTACTCATGCAGGGCTCCAGAGGGACGATGTTTATAAGTCCAATCTGGAAGTGTTGGAAAAACTGACATCACCTTGGGAACCCGGTGTGTTTTCCCGGTGAGGTGATGGCGGGAGGCGGGTCAGGTTGGAAGCCCAAAATTTTCCATGGGAGATGGGAATCTGAGCGAGTTGCAGGTAAGGAAAAAGGGAATTAAGCAGATGGAGAGCAGCAAGGGGCAGAGGCGCTGGCAGAGGCTTTGGGGCAGCTCCTGCAGCTCCGAGGGTCAGGTGAGAGGATCCAGCTGGACCTTTCCTGGGATTGTTGCCTCTGTTCCCACGACTTGATGGCAGAAAGGCAACAGTGGGAGGGAAAAACAACAACAATCCCAAGAAGATGGGAAAGGTTCTGATTTTATACAGGGAGATTGGATGAAACACGATTTAAAGGAAAAAAAAAAGGGGAGGAATAAAGAGCACAATCTGGGAATCCGATGGAATACTCCTGGCATTTCACAAATTTTCTTTTTCTGAAGACTTAATGAGCTGAGATCCTTGATCAGCCAACCCCTCCTTCTCCGTGCTTTAATTGGTTTGTGTTTTTCTCCCTGACATTTATTTTTTATTTGTGAATTTGTGAAAAAATTCTCAGCTTGTTCCATGCCACAGGAGTGGGTGTTGTTTCTATTTTTTAACTTAAATGGTCATTTTTCTTTGCTCTGTGAAATTTATTTTCTAATAAGATAAAATTTTCTCCTCATAAAAAAAATCCCAGAAACACTTCTGATTTTGAACTTAAAAAGGAGACAGAAAATGATGCCTGGTCCCCTGTGAAAAGCAGTGGAAGGATTCTGCTCTTCTGATCTCACAGTCTTGACAATCCTGGGAGACATCTGGGAGAAGTTCCCATCCCAAATTCGATTTTAAATTTAAATTCCATCAATTTCCATATGTGCAAGAGCACGATCTTGGAGGGTGCAGCCTGCTCTGAGACCTGGAAAGGAAAACCTCCTTCTTTTCCAGGGAAATTGCTTTGTTTTTGTGTTTTGCTTCCCCCCTCACTCCTCCAGAATTAGAAACAGTTGCAGAGTTCACGTCAGCTGGAGCAGCTGCGTTGTGAAACAACCAGGAAAAGGAGAAGTTGTAGGGAAAACCACACCCCTCTCCAGATTTCCAACAAAACGCCCTTCTCCGCACAAGCCCGGACACGCTGCTCCCAATAATCCATCATCTGGCACAGCAGCCTCTGGTTATTATCTCCGGATCAAAGCAAACACCGCAGAGGTATAAAACTTGCCCTGCCTGAGAGGACTCAGACCTCTGAAGGATGAAGCTTTTCCTCCTGCTCGGCGTCGCCCTGTGCACGGAAAGTGGTGAGTTCCCGAAAGGATTGCTTTGCACTGAACCCTGCCAGAGCTGATCCTTGATATCCCAGGATGGTGAAGCTGAAGTGTCATGAAGGATTTATTCCAGGAAAAGGAGACAGGGGGTTTATCCCAACCAGAAGCTGGAGGGATGATGAGGAGTGTGTGGGGGGGGTGAGATTCCTGCCTCAGATGATTCCTGCAGACCCAGCCCAGCCCCTGGAATGGCTCAGTGGCAGCTGAGAGCCCTCGGGGCAGCTCCATGGGAATAGGAATATCCATGAGGGATATCCAGGGCAGGGATGGGGCAATATGTGAGGTAGATCTCTGGATTTGACACTACAGCCTGATTTATTTATTTTTTAACTCACTTTTTATTGGTTGCACCTCAAACCATCATTGCCTGAATTGACAGAGATGGTTGAGCCACAAGAAGGTGCAATTCTGGCTCCCAGCTCTTCCTTGTTGCTTCCAGGTGCAACTTTGCTGATCACAGAATCCCTAAGGTTGGAAAAGACCTCTAAGACCACGGAGTCTGATCTATCAGGAAAAATTCCATCATGGAAAGGGTGGTCAAGCATCCAGGCTTCCCAGGGAAGCGGTGGGATCACATCCATGGAAGTGTTCAGAAAATATGTGGATGTGGTGCTCAGAGCCAGGGTTTAGTGGTGAACCTGGACTCGATGATCTCGGAGGTCTTTCCCAGCCTTAATGATTCCACGGTTCCCAGTTGATCCCAGGTTTGGGATGGACATGCTGAGTCCCATTCTCATTCTGATAATTATCTGGGGGGTTTTTTGGGAGAGCACTGGGAACCTGCTCCTCAATTTCCCTGGCTGGACTCTGCCAAGGACCACACCTTCTGCTCTGGGTCAGGCAGGGAACAGAGGGTGCAGCCTGGAATATCCCTCTATTTTAGGGGAATGTTTGATTCCCTCAGCTCAGGGAGCTTTTGCCTTTTTGAAAACTGAATTTTTCCCTGTCGGATTTGACCTGCAAATTCCTGGCCATTCTGGCCCTGGACTAACAGACCTCTTTGTCTCCCACTTAATTCGAGGATGGAAATATTCCTATTGTTGGATTTCACAGGCTTGAAACTTGGAATTGTGCTCAAGTTGAGGATGTTAAGGCAAATAAAAGGATCTTCTCCTGCAGCTTTACTCCCATTTTTTAAAAAGATCATGGAATGAGACAGCAAATTCCTTGAGGAATGTTTCTCTTCAGTTAGAGCAGAAGTCTTGATGGGTGTGGCGACATCCAAAGGCAGCCTGGATTAACTCCGGGTTTGCATCTGGAAGAAATAAAATTCCCTTCCCCTCTCAGCTCTCATTGCAACAGATACCTCAAGAAATTAACAAAATTAAAGTGTTTTTCAGTAGTTTAACCAAAATTGTCCTCCCTGACTTCAGGGTGTGCCAGTTTAAGAGCCAGTCCCAGAGTTCTGGATTAAATGGTGAGTCAGAAACCTCTGGAGCACAGAGGGAGGTTGGAAAATTCACCCTTGGATGGTGCTTCCCCCTTCTCCTGCCAAGAAGGCTCCCAGGGCAACTGGACTCTGAAATTAGGAGCTTTGGGAGGTTGGGATGAAACAGGAATTGGGCATGTAACTAGCTTCCCTGTTTCCTTCACCGATTCAGGAAGTTTTTCTGGGAATAGGTTTGGATTAAAGATGCTGCGTTTATTAAGGATTGAAGTGAGCTCTGTGTCTGGAAAATCCAGTTTGGAGACTCAGTGTTTCTGTGAGGAAAGGGTGGTTCCCGGTGGGGTGGAGCAGAAATATTCCTGCACAGAATTTGCACGAGAAAAGAGAATGAAGCCAAAAACTTTGGATGGACTACCTAAAGGAGGGTCCCAGACTTGAAAAAATAAATTTGGGCCTGAAAGGTCAGGACAATATTGAAGGCAAGAACCAGATAGGACAAATGGAGGTTCTGGAGATGGGAATGACCATGATGGGAAGCAAATTGCAACAGTCTGGATATGAAGTCAAAGAGAGCTGGGTGCCAAGTCTGAGGCTTTTGGAATGACCATGGGAATGGTGGGAGATGGGATCTGAGTCTGGTGGCCTCTGCTCAATGCCAGTCAGGGAGGGACAACAGAGGAAGAGCAGGGAATGGGAGGGCTATGGACCACAAGAGGAAAGGCCATGGAAAAGAAGGGGCTGGAGTGGGAAAAGAAGGCAGAGTTTCCACAAAGGCAGAGGAAGAATAGAGCCCTCAAATAAAAACAGTGATTCTGGGGTCATGCACTGAGCTGGAGCCAGATCTGGGCTAGCAGGACACTTAAGGAGCCTGTTTGGGCCAGAAGGGCTTGTCCAAGGTCAAACAAGGGCAGTGGTGAGGTTGGGACATTGCTGACAAAGGAGCCTGGGCAAGGGAGAGGAGTGAGGAAGATGAAGAGCAAGGAAGGCAAAGATAAAGGACAAAGCTGCTGTGAGAATTAGCTGGGCATTAACTGCCCATAGCCAGAGATAGTCTGGAAATGAGGATGAGTTTAATCCCTGGAGGGTGACATTGCAGCCAGATAAAAGAGATAAGGAGGAAATTCCCCTTATCATGCAAAGAATCCTTCCCCAAGGATCTCTTTGCTCTCAATGATGCTTCAGCTTCGTCGAGTGCCAGCTGTTCTCATTCACTGATTTCAGCACAGCACTTTGCAGTTGCAGAGTGTTCCAGCTGTGCACGTTTTGTGGAGTGGGGAAGTTGTTACCCATGGATGGCTGGAAAAAGGAATCTGCTGCGGCCAAGGCAGGGATTTGCTGAGCCCGGCCTCCTACAGATCCAAAATTTTCCTCCTGGCACAGGAGGGCTCTGAAGATCAACCCAAATCATAGAAAGGTTTGGGTTGGAAGGGATCCTAAAAACCAATTAGTTCCAACACCCCCATGGGCAGGGACACCTTCCACTATCCCAGATTGCTCCAAGCCTCATCCAACCTGACCTTGAACACTTCCAGGGATGGGCCAGCCACAGATTCCCTGGTCCAGTGTCTCCATACAACAATCAGTGGCCAGAAACTGAGGCTTGGAGGAGCCAGGCTGGAAAGAAAACCCAAGAGCTTCACACTACAAGTGGTGGTAGACTGGGCTGCTCTTCCCAAAACCACAGTGGAGATGCCAGATGTTTTAATGGATTCAAGGGAGAGTCAACCAAATATCCAGAAGGAAGACCCCTGAGGGTTCCTAAATGAGCAAACCACAGCTGTGGCAGCAATTTGAGCTTAATCCGGCTCCTGGAGAGTCCTCGCAGCCAAGCTTAACCCATGCAGGAAGTTTTTGCCTGTGGCCACTGGGCTTGACAGATCCTCCATCCACTCCCAGTTTTGTTCTCCTGAGGATATTCCCAGGGCTGACCGATGGATATTTTTGTGCTTCTTTTGCAGCTTTTTCCCTGATCTGCTTCTCGTGCAAAGATGCAACTTCCAACACCCATTGTCTCAGCACCACCAAATGCTTGGAGAATGAGAAGTATTGCCTGACAACCTATTCCACCACAGGAACCGGTGAGTGTGGAGCTTTCCCAAGGCTCTGAGGACAAGGTGGGGCTCAGGTGGGGCTCACAACTGAGCCTCGTCCCACCAGGAGGTGCGGTGGAGGAATTAATGAGGATTTTAGCACGCAGAGAACAAATCTTGGGAAGGTGGGAACTCGGCATAGCCTGGGTCTGTTGCAACATATCGTAAAAATATTTCTGATTAAACTCAATTAAAATTAAATACTGATGATTAAACACTCTCAGGACAGGGAGATGCTGGAATAAAAATAATTGTTTTTATTATCCTTGCACAAACTCCTTGTCTCAACTCCAAGCTCAGGGTTATGGCCATGAGGTGGTGGAAATGAAAAGGGCCGGGTGCTGTGGAAGGAGCAATCCCAAGGCACGGTGCTGATGTTTTGCCATCTCATATTGTACAAATAAGTCCCAAATTCTTGCCCTCAGCTGGCCCTGAAACTAGCAGAGGATTTGTAAGGCCTGGAGATGGTGTCCATAGGTCACACACAGACAAATAATGATGAAATGTGATGAAACCCAAGGGAAAACGGCATCAAGTGCACAACAACAAATCCCCCACGGAATTGCACAGCCAGGCTATGACTGAAACCTGCAAAAAAAAAAAAAAAAAAATCCAAGATGAAAAACTGGACTCTTCCTGTTGCTTTCTCTCCCTCCCACTCCAGGCAATGACTGGAGCCAGCGAATCACCAAGAAATGTTCTCTGTTTTGCCCAACAATTGACCTGAACATTGGCATAGCCGGAGTCACCACCAGCTGCTGCGAGGCCTCCTTGTGCAACCTCAGTGGGCCCAGCAGTGTGAAAACCAGTTCCACCATCCTCACCCTGGGGGTCCTGGCCAGTCTCGCCTGCATCCTCGGGATGGGTTTCTGAGGGTTTTTTTGCGGGGAATGAGCTGCTTGGCTTTGCATGGCATGGTTCAAGCTGCGGTCTGTAAGGTGGGAATGCTGCCCTGTGCCTCCTACCTGGAAGGTCACATCCCATCAGGAGGTATTTTTGCTCTTTCCACACTCTGCCAACAACTCCAAATGATGTTTGGGAGAGAAAGGGATAGAATGGAGCCCTGCACGTGCAGAATGGCCCCATGTGGTCATCATCTCTCCTCCTCTTGGCAGTTATAACTCTGTGCATTTTTTGCCTTTCATTTTATTCCTGCCATTCCCTTGTGCCATTTTTTTCCCCCATTTTCTGCCCTGTATCATTTTGCTCCAAGAAAGCCTTTAATATTCCAGTTGTTAAACAGAAACTGGGCACAATAAAGTGTTATTTTATTCTGTTGTGTGGCTGCGTGGTGTGGCACATTGGGCGTAGCTGCTGGATGTATCCATGTTATGGGATAAAAGCGGAGGCGTTCGCCTTCAAGTTGAATGGGAATAATGCTGAAATATATTAAAATTACTTTGCATTCACTTCAGGAAGCCTCTCCCCAGATATTATTTTTCTGCACTGGCAGAAATGGCATTTTTGTGACTCCATTTCGGAATAAACTGAATTGTATTTAACTTCCTTTCAATTCCTCTTCTGGGGCAGCTGCCTGGAAGGAAATGGCTCTTGAGCTCTCCAGAAAACAGAAGGAGCAGGGCAGGGCCTGACGGGAAGGGATCTTGAGAATTTTTCTTTAAACTGGTTTAAGATCTTCCAGTGGAAATTCCTTTAGAAGCATTAGGATTATTTAGAAAAGGGAGAAGAGTATTTTGCATGGTGCTTAAGGGAAAATCGTAGGAAAAGACAGACAGTTTCTGGAAAGAAACCTGGAATTTTTCAGAATCATCTATGAAGAAATATTAACACGGCAAATAAATCTTTTATGTTAGCTCATCAAGTTAAAATTGAAGGGACTCTTTACCCTGCTCTGACCTTCTTTGTGGATAATCTTAGGAATGAGAGATTTGCTCACTCTGACCCTTCCAGGGAGGCTCAACTGCTTTCTCCTGGGACGAAGGAGCTCTCCACAAGAATCATCCTAAGGAAGATTTCTCTGGGTAATGAGTTGGGTGCAGCTCACCTGGCTGGTTTTCCCTCTGTAGACCCCTTGCAAAGCTCCATGTTCTGCTCATTCCAATGGGTGTTTTCCAGGAGCAGAAGGAAAACAATGCTCAGGAACAGCCCCATCTTTATTCTTTACAACAGCTTTGCAGAGGAAATGTGGGCTCATGGCTCCAGTTCATCCCAATCTGCTCTCACCCCTTCCTGCCCACCTTCTTCCCATCCACATCCAACCCCAGCTCTGCATTCCCTGGCTTTTTTCTCTCCCAGACTTCCTCACTGGCTTCTTCCTCCAGTCTTACTCTGTGTTTTTCCCCCCAAACTCTATTTCCTTGCCTCAGCTCATTGTTTCCTCCTCGGTGGTAATGCAAGGTTGGCCAAGGATACTTCCATTTCGGCCATGAGTCTCTCCATTCTTGTCATGGATTTTATTGCCTATCCCAACTGAGCTGGCTCCATCCATCTGCCCAATTTATTCTCCTCACCCTGTATCCCTTCCTGCCAAATTTAGGGATATGCAAGTGACACAGACCCAAAACCCCCCAACAACGCAATTCTGTGACCTTGTCTGGCCATATTCTGCCCCACACCCTGATCATAACATGGTAACAACTGAATTATTTGGAATAATCTTCATCCTGTGCTACCCACAGGTTTAGGATTCCTTAGGGACAATGGCTGGCACAGGGAAAGGCTAAGATGGGGCTGGTATGGCCTCAGGTCTTGTTCTGCTGAGCTTGGGAGTCCAGACCTGCCCTTGGCAGCCAGGTTTAAAATAAGGTCGTGTCTTGGGCTGCCTGAACTTGGCAGGTGCCTCTGTTTTGGGATGGGAAGGATCCTGGCATGGCAAAGGAGATGGAAGCATGTGGGACACCCCTGGAGGGTTTCATGCCCTGGTTATGGCTGTTGCATGGTTATAAACAGCTCTGGGAATCCAGAAGTGCCATCGCTAAGGGAGCAGCTCCACCCTGGCTGGCTCCTTCCTGCCTGATTTCCCCCTGATCCCACAGATTTTTCTCTAGTGCCCAACAAAACACATCCATGTGCTCCAAAGCTGACCCACATCCTGAAGTCCTTATCTGGAGGTGGGAGCAGCAACTTCCCTGAGGCACAGGAGGGCCTAAAAACACGAGAGCTCCTGCAGTGAACCCTCCCCTCGGAATGTTGTGTAAGAGGAGGCTCTGCCAGCCTTCCCGAGAAATCCTGATTGACACCTCCCACGCAGGTGCTGCTCCCTAATTCCAAATCCTTCCATCACCCCGGGTTTCTGGTGCCTCCCATGGCTGCACACTCCTCACATGGGAGCGTTGAGCTGCCCCATGAGCAGAGACATCTGTGATGCCTGGAGGGCTTTTGGGAAGGAGATGGGAGTCTCCTTCCAATAGCTGGGATTGCTCCCAGGAGGTAACTGCCTCTCTCTCCCTGTGGATTATATAAAACTCATTTTTAAGAGCTCTGAGTCACTGCACCAGGACCTGGATCAGCCAAGGAGGCCTTTCCCTGCCTACATGAGGCATCTGCAGGAGGTGCTTTGACTTTGGCCCTTCTTTTCCCTCTCTCAGGGCTTTCCCACCATTGGTTTTGAAGGATCTGTGCTGCCTTCTGTTCTCCTTGAGTAATTCCTCTCCCTTTTCCTTCACAACATGAAATTTCTCTCCCTTTTCCCTGTTTATTTGCCCAGATCCAACACAGTGCCTCAATGCCAACGCAAGAGACAGGATGGATGCAAGAGATCAAAGCAAGGCACTCACTGGGTCTAAAAATCTTCTGGAAGCCACGGAAAGGGACAAAAGCAACCCTTTTTCCAAAGCTGACTGCTGCTCTCTTGTCATGGAACCAGTTCCAATTTGAGTCCATTGCCAACTCATGGCTCCAATGTGAGATCCAATTTAATTTTCCCGAATGGATAATGATAAGATTACTCCAGAGAGGTGACTCAGCTTCCCTGGGGACTTTTTTTTCCCAGTCTTCCTCAGTCTTACTCCTCACTTGGTGTCCCTGCTCCAGGCCCTCATCTGGGCTGGGATCCCAGGCAGCAGGAGACACCCTGTCCATGCTGGGTCCTTGTGTGATGCCTCTGAATGCTTTTGAGTTTTGTAATCTGTCCTGTTGGGAAATAAATCTCTTTTCCAGCTCTCCACGCACTGGGAAGAGGGAAAGCTTCAGCATTCCAAGGTACCTTAGAACCACGGTACTAAGGAAGACATTCATGTCCTGGAGATAGCTCCCAGAAAACACAGAAAATCCCATTTCCAACCCAAATTTCTCTCCATAGTACATATTTGTTGGATGTGCTGGGAATGTTTTAGCCTCACTGCTCCGACAAAGTCAAAGTCAAAATCAAAGTCAAAGTTGACTTGCGCTGATCCTGTTCCCAGAAGGTTCATGTGGGAATAAAATGGATGTTGGAAAAGTCAACAAAGCCAGGCTGGACGGGGCTTGGAGCAACCTGGGATAGTGGAAGGTGTCCCTGCCCATGGCAGGGGGTTGGGCCAAGGTGATTTTTAAGGTCCCTTCCAACCAACCCAGTCTATGATTCTTTGGAAACCAACATAAGCAGGGATATGAAAGGGGAAAGGAATAAACATAATAAGTTCATGGGATAAATAAGTCCAAAAATAATGGAAACAAAAGGTTCTTTCCTTTCACCCTTGTTGCAAAATGCCAGCAAGGAGCCACACCCGCTAATTAGGGAGAAAAACCTGTTCATAAAACACTGGGGCAGAAGACCAAGCTGTCCTGTGTGAAGCACAAGGCTCAATTTGATCATCACCACGTTCCCGCTGACCTCACCAGCCTCCAAATCCCAGGGAATGTCTATTTGGACACAGGGCTTGGACAACTCTGGAATTCACCACCTGATGACATCATCCCAGGAGCAGATCAGGAGGGCCGCAAAAAGTGTCAGACAATCACATGGATCAGGAAATCATCCAGTGTTGGAATGATTCATGTTAGAAACAGACAAAAATACCCTGCTGATGGCTACATCCAGGGAATTGCCTGTGAAGTTATTCCATAATTGCCAGAAAAAGCGGGGTTTGACAATATTTTTTTTCTGCTGTCCAGGACTAATCTTGTTTTAGAAGAAGCCCTCTGGACTTGGCAGTTCGAGCTCTTACAAGATGCATCTTGAACGAGGGTCTCTGTCCCAGACTGTCAGAAACAGATTTTAAGGAATTCAGAGGAGAGGAGCAACACAGAGGAATAAAAGCAAAAGGATTGATTTAAGAGGAGAGATTGAAAAAATGACACTTTGAGGGATGGCTCTTTCCAGAGCAGAGCTGCAATTCCAGGGTGCCAATTTGTGGGCTTGGAAACAGAGGCCTAATTTCGAGAAACTGTTGGGCGTGGAGAAAAGCAGCTCCTCTAAAGAATCCCTGGATAGCAGTAAAACTTCATTAAATCAAAATTGTACAAGGTATTTGAGGATTACAAGCAGGAAAAGAGCAAGTAGTAGAGGGATTAACCAGAGGAAAATTGATAAAGAAATTAAGACTGATGTGAAAATTTGAGGAAAATCTTCTGTTTAACCAACCATTAGCTAATTTAATTTAGTGTAAAACACACTGATTTTATTTGAGGTAAACCAGCTTAGGCCAGCTCAGAGGCTGAGTCTGGTGCTGTTGAATAATTAAAGCCAATGAACGGTACAAACCCTGGAACATCATGTGCTGTCTGCGCAAAGGGATTAGAAAAATTCATTCCTAGGACTATCTCCCCGTGCCTCCGGGCTCTGCTTTCATCAGAGCAGCGGCTCTGGAAGGAAGGAAAGGAAGAAATTCAGAGGAGGAGAGAGCTGATCCTGACTTCCCATCACTCACACAACAGGAAGAGCGAGAAATGCGTAGCTGAAAGGGCTTTTCCCCAAGGTGCCAGCCGGTTCCAAGGGCTCCAGCATGGAAAACTCCCACATGAACTTTCCACACCCTTGGGTTGATTTCACGTCCACCCGCGAGCCATCGGGAACCTGTAAAACTGCTGCCGTTGGGCTGGGATATAAAACCGGCCCTCCAAACAGCTTCCCAGTCCTGCTGGGAGGAACTGCTGGAGATGAAGACTCCTCTTGTCACCTTGCTGGCTGCTGTCCTGTGTGTGGAACAAGATGAGCCTCTCCTGCTGCTCCTACTTTATGCAAGGATTTGGGGGAAGATGGCGACAATCTCCCACGTGGCAAAACTTTGGAGGGCTGTCACCAACTTGGCAGTGTTGTGGTGGTGTCAACAATGTCCTTTTGCACCTCAATCAATGATTTGATGCAGAAATAAGAACCTGATGAATTAATTCTTCTTTCCAGTGTTAGAGCTCTGGTAGTGCTGGATGCCAGGTTAAATCCACATAGTGGTCTTTGGGATCTTCCAAAAGGAGGCAAGTTGGAAGTGATGGAAAGCATAGCAAAATGGTTTTTTTCTTAATAATTTTGGTTTTTGAGTATTTTAGAGACTTTTCTGCTCTGCTGCTTCCTCCCTTATAGTGGTTTGCCACATGTCTTCCTAGGAAATGCAACAGTGGGAATTTTTGTAGATTAAATCAGCAGCAGAGGCGAAAGAACTTTTCATGTTAAAGGCATCCCGCTCCCAAAGGGAAGGCTGAGTGTCGTCCTCCTTCTGGGAGTGAGACACACGTGTTGCTCCATCGCTCCTGGCATGTGGCAACGATGACCAGAGTGCCAAAATTTTCCCCACACCTGATGGTTTCCCAGAAACCATGATACGAATCTGGTTGAGAAAGAGGCATCTAATTAATCAATTATCACTGATGTATCAGCCCCCTCCTCCTACATCCTTTGGAATGGTTCTCCGGCGTGCCTGGAGGAGCAGGAGCTTTGGCCAGTTTTGGGGTGGGAAAAGGACTATTCAGTCCTAAAAAGAAAAAAGGATTTTGTGCCCACAATTCCTGATTGAAGCAACATAACGTGGACAGAAGAGGAGAATTTTCAATGGCAACGTTCTCAGTGTGACCCAGGATGAAGTGGAAAGCTCACAGAGACCCAGGACCACAGGTTCATGGTGGGATTCCTTACTGGTGACACCTTATATTGGCATCAGATTCCCAACAGATTTAAGGACAGGCTTTTACACAGCACCTTTCTGTGGCCCAGCCTAGATAAAGAATGAGAGATTGCAGCTTTCTGGCCTAAAACTGGGACAAAGGAAAATTTGGAAATTGTCACTGGATCCTTCTCAGGTATCCTGGGTCCCATCCAAGACCCTAATGACCAAATTTTGGTCAAAACTCTTGATCTCTCAGCTGACCAACGAGGGTCTTTTGCCTTTTTCATCCATGAACTCACTGTTATGGGTATTTTGTGTCCAGCAGAAATCCTAAAAGGTCATGATCCTTTCCATAGGATCACAGAATCATTAAGGTTGGAAAGGACCTCTAAGATCATCAAGTCCTTGCTGCAATGTTGGACAAAACCAGGCAGATGTTTGCTTAAGGTGGCCCTGAAAGTTTCCAACAAGGAAGATTCCACGGCCTGGAATTACTCAGAGACTCTCATGCCTTTAGGAACTTAGTTTTAATATCTCTTAGCATCTCTTCTTGTACTGTTCTCCCATATTCCCACTGCGGGACACATAAAATATTTTATTACTTTCTTCTTTGCTGCTTCTTTTTTCTTGCATGAAGAAGATTCCTGTGACTTTCCTCAGCATACTCTCATTTTCAACAAACAAACGAAACCCTTCCCACCTTTCCTATGAGGTCACATTTTCAAGATCTCTGACCTTTTCTTCTCCCTCTCCTCTGGTCCCTCTCCAAATGCTCTGCATAGTTTTGGAAGTGCCGTGCGGTGATTTGGGCACCGTGGTTCCAGCTGAGGCCTTGCCAGGGTGGAAAGGCCACTTTGCATATCTTGCACATGACATTTCTGCCCGTGTCCCCTTGGGTGACATCTGTTTCCATGGCTGGAATGTGACGCTGTTGACTCCTGCTGTTGTCACTGTGGTTGTGAATTCTAACGGAACCAGTTGTTGTCATCCTACATTTAAGTGCCTAAGTTTTATCTATTGTAATTTATTTCTCTTTATTTAATTGCATCTACTCTTCTTTTTCACTCTTTTATTGCATCCATGTGTCAAAATCACTTAAAATCTCAGAATCATGGAATGGTTTGGAAGGCATCTTAAAGATCAGCTCATTCCAACCCCTGCCATGGGCAGGGACACCTTCCACTATCCCAGGTTGCTCCAAGCCCCATCCAACCCGGCCTTGGACACGTCCAGGGATGGGGCAGTCACAGCTTCTCTGGGATTTCTATTCCAAGGCCTCACTACCCTCACAGGGAAGAATTCCTTCAATTGCTCCAGTTGGTTTGACCAACTATCCTTGGGAATTACCCTCTGAGGGTGTTTTCAAGCCTGGCTTTGCACCCATTCCCTGGAATTTTCACCAGCTCGTGTTTCCTGGGCTTGCTTGTGAATAACATCATTCAAGGTTGTGCCAAAAATCCCTTAAAACCTCCTTGAATCTCCTCTACTCTGTACATGAAAATTCAACTTACTTTAGAGCTGAATGAAGCAAAAAAGCTGCACAGGATCAACAGTTGATGACTTTTTCTTTCCCTTCTATCAGAGGCTTCTCGTTTCATGGTGTGACCTCCACCATCCTTCCACTCTCTAACTGCCAACTTCTTATCGGGCAAAGCTGCGCTCACAGGGACGTGTCCTGTAGCTGCTTTTGCCCTTTGCAAAGTGACAGACTGTCCCCAGACTTAGCAGGAACTCAGCCAGCACTCAAGTTTGTTTCCCTCCAAAAATTATCTGTGTTTTTAAAGGAACCCACCCTTCTCTCTGGGTGATTTCACAGACTCAGAACCCAACCACCACCATAGAACCTTTCAATCTGCCTGGCTGGGGAGTGCTCTGCACATATTTTGGGGTGTTTTATCACCCAGGCTGTGGTTTTGCTCTTCTTCCTCTTTTTACTACTTCCCAGAGGCTTTCCAGAGGTCTTTCCTACCACATTCTGGTTTTGGGGGGCAGGCACAGACGTTTTTGGCAGGAAACACAACTCATCACTGTGTGACTTTCCTGCCAATCATCTGCCACTGTTGTTGACGTAGGATTTTTCTCACCAAATCTGCCTTTAGCACTTCAACCAAGCTTTTGGTTAAGATTTTCCATTCGTTCCTGATTTTATGCTAAAACCAGGAGTTTGACAGAGCATCTGAGGGCTCTCACCAGACTTCCTAGAAGTGGGGTTAGGCCAGTTCAGTGATGTTCAAGCACAAAAAAAGGGATGTGACAGCAGTCTCTGAGCCAGATGAAAGAGAAGTAGGACACTGGGCATTGTCCACCTCCTCAAAACGCTCCAGGCATCTTTAAATTCTCCCTGCCAAGCCCTGCCCAGAAAAAAAACTCTGAGCAGTAATTGGCAATTCCTGTGGCCAAGCCCTCAGGATGGAGCCGCTATGGCTCAGCAATAATCTCCATCATAAAAGCCCCCAAATCCTTGAATTCCACTCACATCTCCTGCTCCCAGGGATTGCAAACAGATCGATAGCGCTTCGCAGCCTGAGCCAGAGGAGACAGAGAGGGATTTAGCGCTGCTGCCACGGGTCAGGAGATAAAGAAAGTCACTGGTCATTCCCACAAAAACATTCCTCAGGCTGTAACAAGGGAAACGGAGATCTCTGCACTGGAGCTTTTGTGGGTTTTAAACCTTGTAATGTGCTTTTTCCCATTCCCCCC
>VWZW01004128.1:193169-204187 GCA_013397115.1 Edolisoma coerulescens
GGAGTCCAACAAGGACTGTTTGACCATTTCCATGTGTGCCAAGGAGGACAAACACTGCATGACCGTCCGGAAGGACATCGGGACAAGTAGGTTTGGGAACAGCACCTTGTTTGTTTTGTAGGAGAGCAGCCCCAGGAATGGGATTTCATCCCAGTATGGGAACAACGGGAACAACAGTATGGGAACATCAAGATGACCAACTTTTAGGAGACATTGACTTTGTGGCTCCCTGCTGCAGTGTCCAGACACACTTGATATTCCTGCTGGGAATGGGGGAAATGCTGAGGACGCACAGAGCAGCACCAGGGAGTGGAGTCACACCTGGAGCTGTGCATGTTCCACTCCCAGAGTCATTTTGAGAAGGGCTTTGGCCAAACCTCACCATGGCTGATCCCTTCTGCCAAGCACAATCCTTCAGGTCTGTCCTGGGGGCTCTGCGCCCTGAAAGACCTCCACGCGCTCTTATCCCAAATCTCAGGTCATGCAGAACATTCCCCCTGGGTTTATGTTGTAGGAAAAACCATCCTGGTGGGAATGACCCAGCCTGAGCATCACTTTGGGCAGCTGGAACCGAAAGCCACCCACAGGTGCTAATTCAGCTTTAGGATTGACAAAACATGGAGCCCAGAGAAGTCCTGGCTGGACTTGATGATCTTCATGGTCTTTCCCAACCTTACCAGTTCTAGGATTCTATGACACTGTGGATGCCCCACCCCTGGAAGTGTCCAAGGCCGGGTTGGACAGGGCTCTGAGTAACCTGGTCTGGTGGGAAGTGTCCCTGTCCCCATGGATGATCTTGAAGCTCCCTTCCAACCCAACCCATTCCATGATTCTATGATTAATTCCATGAAATTTGCCTTGAACATTAGTGCCTGGCATTCCTTTACTCACCAAAACAGATTTAGCCACGAAAATATTTAAACAGTACTTTTTCATCCTCCCTTTTCTTTCTCCCCCCCACCCCTTTTTTTTTCCCTGCACCAGAGCCCAACAAGCCTAAATACGTCATCTCCAAGATGTGTTCTCCAACGTGTCCAGCAACAGGTCAGCAACAAACCCAAAGCTCCCAGAATGTTTCCTGCTGTGATAAACCCTTGTGCAACATGAATGGAGTCAGCAGCTGGCAAAGCAGCCACGGAGTGATGTCCCTGGGTGTCCTGGCCAGCGTCACTTACATCTTTGCATATGGATTGTGATGGGTTTGGAAGAGCTCCCCATGATGGCTGAAATAAAAGTGTTGTTCTGGGATAGTTTCTGCTCTCAAAGATTCATGTTTTGTGGTTGAGCTTCCCTTGGGATTTTTGAGAGAGCCTGGATAAGTCAGGTGCTGAACTCCCATTGATTTCTTGAGCCTACTTGAATACGAAGTGTCCCCAGACATCCAACTCACCTAAGAAAACACATAAAAAATGGCCTTTTTGACATGTTCAAGCTTCAAATCATTATTGCTCTGAGGAGATCCTTGAAGGCATAGTTTTGTCTCTTACTTTCAAAGCTCTGTGAGGAATAACATCCCACCCTGCCTGAAACACTGGGAATGGCTCCACAGCTGTGTGTCAGCACAGGGGATGATCGGTGAAGTTGTTCACAGTCAGTTTGGTTATCAAACATCTGTTTATAAACAAACAGGTGGAAGTAGAGCTGATTTCTGGCGGTGCTGTGGACATTTCTCCAGCCTTGGTGGGGAGCAATTTCCTGCTCCTCAGGCTCTTTGCTCTCTTGGTTCACATTTTGAAATGAGCTACCCTTATTGGAGAAAAGGGGGAAAGGCAGAGAGGGAAAAAATGTGGCTGAGAGAGGAAAAGAAGTGGGAAGGTGGGAGGGAGAAGGGAAGGAATAGGGGCAGCCTGCTGAGCTGGGAGTTGCCCTCACACTGCCTCCTCATGGACCTCATCCAGCTGGAAAAGACATCCCCATATCTATTCCCCTCTTTTTTTCCAGGGCCAAAACAACCTCACACAGCTGTTGCCAACCCCTGTCATTCAGAGATTGTGAGAGGCTCTCTACAGACCCACGTTCCTGGCAGAGAAACCATTGATTGTGTTGAGCTTTGTTCGGTTTTGCCCTCTGAGCTCTCTGCTCCCTCCTCTCCCTGCGGGAGCTGCAGCTGAGGGGAGACAGAAAAGCTCTGTAGGAGGCCTGGGGGGTGTCACAGAGAAGAAGAAGGGGCAGCCAGCCAGGGACTCACACAAACAGCTCAGAGCTTCTTGGGTCACAGCCCCGGCTGCAAGCTCCCATTCCTGGAAAACACACAGAAAAAAAAAAAAAAAGAAAAAAAAAAAGAGAAAAGGAAAAGCTGGCAGCATCCCGAGCTCAGCTGTGTCCTGGGAGAAACCAGAGCTGGTCCAAACAATTGAAGGGCGTTGGGTTTTTTTTTGTTGTTGTGTTTGATGGTTAAAAGAGATCTTTGCTTTTTCTGAAGCATTGCCCTGGAACTCTGCTGGGTTTTGGTTGCACATGTGGAAGGATGTGGATTTCTGAGGCATTTCACGGTGCCTGGATTTCAGAGCCACTGGTTTTCCAAGAGGACAAAAGATTCCACATCAACTTCATGTTTTGTGCTGTGAGCTCTGGATGTGGTGACTGGTTTTTAACATTTTGTTTAATGGGTGGAGGGAAAATGAAGGAAATTAAGAAAATGAAGGAGGTGACACCACAGTGGTGGGCAGGGACAAGAGGACACTGACATCCCACTGAGCAGACTGGTGAGCTGTGCCTGGAGATGACAGGTATCAAAAGACCAAATTAACAGCAGACCCTGCTGTTAACTTTCTCTCACCAAAGACAGCCTCAAAAGGGAAGGAAAATTAGGATGGAGAAGGGGAAGAACGAGTTTTTAAACCAAAAAGTAGGAAGAGATGTCCAGCTGCTCAGGGCAGATGCTGGCAGCACTGGTAGGGCTGTGGTGGCTGTGCTGCATCCCAATTCCAGGAGCAAGTCCTCCAGGAGCCAGTCCTCCATACGCTGCACAGTTTTTCCCTGCAGGACCTCGGGTGCTTTCGAAAAACTCCAGGAAAGTTGGGCTCCGGGCCAGAGTCGTTACTGTTTTACCACCTGTCACGTTGGCAGGAGAAAGAGGAAGTAGAAGGAGCAATTTATATCTCAACTGGTTTCGATGGACATGAGAAAGCAAAAACTTGGTGGGTGAGACCATCTGGAGGGGAAGGAACGAGCGGAGGGTTGAGATAAGTCCAGCAAGGGTTTGGGGAACCAGGACGGGCAGAGTTAAGGAGGGAGAACAAACCTTATCCAGGTCTTCTGCAGACCCTTATTCCCAGCTCTTCCCCCACTTTTCATCACAGCAGTTTAAGTGCTGCCAGAAGATCAAATGACAGAGGGGTTTCCTAGAATTGTCTACAAATTTCTTTTCCTGAAATTTCTGGATGCCGAAGCAGCTGAGTTAGCCAGGATTATCCTGACTGATTCTTTGGAGGTGAAGGGATTGTGTTTAACACGATTTACTGGTTGTCTTGTCCACCCACCTGGTTCCTGGACTGAAAGCTCCCAGTTGTGGGAGCTGAAGGTCACGGAAAAGTAAATTTGGAGGTGGGAATTCCAAATGGACTCTGTCAGTGCTGATCCTCTGAGTGGAAAATTGCTGGAACTCTCTCAAATAAAGAAGGAAGAGGGACAATTTAAAACTCTCCTCCTTGACTGGAGGTGAGGAATGGGCTGATTATGAGGTCACAGCTCCTTTTCCACAGCAGTTCCTCCCTTCCCTGGGCTGGAGGAAGGTGCAGGTAGAAGATCCGAAGCTTCTGTGGCTCATCTTTAGGCAAAGCCTAAATCTCCTTTTCCCACATGGATTGAATCAGTCCCATTTCCCTTTTCCAGTGTGAGGTTTGGGTGCTGGTGCTCTCCAGGCTGAGCTGTCTGGGAGAAGAGTTCCAGGTGATTCCTGGAGCCACCACTTCAGCGTAGGATTTGTTTTCCAATCCCACAACTTTTGAGCCGCACTTGCAGCGTCAGGAGATGAGTTTGTGCTTCCACGTGTGGAGCGAGAGGGAAAACAGGTGTGGAGACACAACCACATCAAACACAGGAGCAAGAAGCATTTTGCTGCCACAGATATTAATGAGATGAACTAATTAACACATCAAAAGTGAATAAAATTAGTGTTTTCAACATGAATATGCAAATCAGTGAGGGTTGTCAGCCAACGTGGTGTCCAGGAAAATCAGGAAAAGAAATCCATCACAGCTACCAAACCCAGTTTGTTTCTCCTGCTCCTGTTTCTTCACAACAGGGAAATGTGGGTGTTTTGGGAGACTGGATATCAACAAATCACAGACTCATTTAGGTTGGAAAAGACCTCCAAGATCATCAAGTCCAACCTGTGACCGATCCCCACCTTGTCAACCAGCCCAGAGCACTGAGTGCCACGTCCAGAGCCTTTCCATGAAGAAATGTGGAAATAATCCATCATTAAAGGGCATAGGGGACACTCTGGGGACACACAGCATTGGAAAAAGACCAACCCAAACTTGGAAAAAAGCTCTGGAATAGATAA
This sequence comes from Edolisoma coerulescens, assembly GCA_013397115.1. Lineage (NCBI taxonomy): Eukaryota > Metazoa > Chordata > Aves > Passeriformes > Campephagidae > Edolisoma > Edolisoma coerulescens. The sequence goes on from VWZW01004128.1 coordinate 197,680, forward strand.
TCAAACAATGGCATAGGGGCTATCAAGGAGGTGGGGGTGAGCAGCAAGAATTTTGTGACAGGTGGGTGATATCCCCACCTGTGACAAGATAACAAAATCTGTGAGGGCAAAAGTGGTACCTGTCACACAGCTCGGCCTTAATAAAGCTTTTGCCACCGTGTCACGTGATGGGCTCAGAAGCAAAACCAAGAAAAACCCAGTCGGGCTGAAATCACAAGCAAATCACAGCCAGCAATTTGCTGTCAGACTGGAACGATCCATTAAAAGGCTCCTCTCGGCTCCGGGATGACGCAAAGTTTTAATTGCTGGTTTGGATGACGGATTAGACAATAAATTCACTGAGCTCACGGGTGACGAGCTGAGAGGATCTGCAAACAGGAGGATTCTGGGTGATTCCAGTAAATTTAAGTGGTAGGCTGAGAAAAGAGGGTGTAATTTAGGAAGGACAAGCACAAAGCTCTCCAGTTAATGTGGCACAAATATGGGGTGAGGGAATCTCCCTTGCAGCAATCTGGCAGGAAAAGAAGTTGTGCTGGATCACAAGTTTAACACGTGTCAAACTTCGGGGAAAAAAAAAGTGAAACAAAGCCTTGTCAGAACCCTGCACTCCATGGAAAAATCTCACACATTGCACTGGGAAGTGTAAACTGGAGTGTGATGGGATGAGAACCTTCCAGATCCTCCAAATGGAAGGCTCAGGCTGCTTTGCTCTTTCTGCTTTTTGTGCTGGGGTTCACACAACAGCAAAGAGGAATTTAGATGGATCAGAAGGGATTCCTGGCATCTGAAGTAGGGCAAAGAGCTGGAAAACTGCCTCCAGAAACCGCAGCTTTAGCACCATAATCAGGATTCATCAAAGCATGGAAAAAACTTTGGCCTCAGCCTCTCCCTGGGGATGGGAGAATGAACTCATTCCTGGTCATTCCCACCCCTGCTTCTCTCTGTCCCCTTTCTGTCATTCCCACGTGGAGCTGGTTCCCTTCACCAGAGCAGAATTGTGGCGTTCAGGGTTGGCTTCGCTTTATCACAGAATCGTGGAATGTTTTGGGTGGGAAGGGACCGAAAAGATCTCGTTCCAACCACTCTGGCCACGAGCAGGGACACCTTCCAGGAGATTGGGTTGCTCCAAGCCAAAGACAGAACAGCAAAAGCGACCCAAAGCTCTTCCAGTGACGTGGAAAGAACTTCCATGTAGGAACTTCCACTCCAAAGGATGTTCAGCACCAGGGTTCCCAGGATTTTGGTCAACATTAAAGCAGTGCTGAGGCAGAGAGTGGAGAGAGCTCTGCATAGGAATGATGGTTTTTCCCATTTTCCAGACGATTCCTTACTCAGGCAAGTCCTTAAATTCCACGCAAAGCATTGGGGGTGCCAGGGGTACAATTTTCCTTGGTCCAGGAGAGGCAGGAACAGGCCCTGGCTCTGTGCCAAGGGCTCACAACAGCTCACCTGGGACCTGCCTGCAGCTCCAGGATGCAGAATTAGATGTTAATCAGCAATTAGATAACGAGCAGACCCCACTCCAGGGAATGAGAAACTCCCTTCTGCAGTCACAAGAAATCGGAGGAATAAAACTCCCTGAGAGATCTTTGGGGAGAAGAGAGCGATTTGATAACACAAAAATCTTGGGGAACGTGGAATTTGCCATTCACACTCTTCCTTACGGATTTAATTGGATCACAAGCACCAATGTGGGTGTGCCCAGATCATCTGGCCCGTGTCACTTCTGTGCCACCAGCAGCCAAAAGATGAAAGCCCCGCAGTTCTCCTCATGCCTTTAAGGTTGAGCACAAGGTGAAGGTAAAAGGTGAAAGGTAGACCACAAAAAAACCTCCCAATTTTCGACTTGTTTTTGACCACTTTTACAGAGAGGATGTTCTCTTTGTGCCCTTTCTCTTTCGTTTTCCCCCCTTTTAGATGAAATTCCTGAATATTCCAGCCCTTTTGTTTACCTTATCTGGGTGTTTTATGGCTCCCACCCTGCTCTTATCCAAGGTCAGCTTATTCTTCCTCTCCTTTTGAATGACCACAGGCACGGTGCTCCAAGGCAATCAACAAATACCTTTCCTTTTAACCCTTGCTCTGCTGGTTCTTCTGGTTCTTCCACACCCTGGAACATTCCCATTCCTATTTTTTTTTTACACCAAGTTTAACATTGCCAGTATAAAGTTCCAGCAGCTTGCCTACAGCTTCAGCACATTTTGTGCCATCTCCACGGAGTCTGGTGAATTCCTTTTTCATAGAGAGGTGCATTTTTTGGTGGAAGGGGTGGGGAAAGGACTGAAAAGCCTCTTCCTTCCCCAAAAAACCCCAGAGACGAGGCCCCTGTTGCAGGAGAGGAGATGCCCCCAGGCACAGCAAGCTTTGCAGGTGGTCCAGAACCTCTGATGGCACAAAAAAGGCCAGGACTGGGAAAAAAAGCTACAAAACGATTCCAGAGTTCACCCAGGAGATAGAATTAGGCCTGGAGAGAGGGATAGACGCTATATAGTTAAGGGTCATCCAGCAGGCGGTGTTGGAGAAGAGAATCATGGAATATCCTGGGTTAGGGACAAAAAGGATCAGCAATTCCAACCTTAAAAGTCACAACCAGAAGTCAGAAACAGATGGGAGAGAAAACCACAGCACATGGCCAAGGTCCATCCAGGACAAGGCTGGAGACAGGGACACCTTCAACAAGGCCTAAAGGGTTAGGCTTGAGCTTAAAGAGAGCTCCTAGAACCATGGGCACAGTCTGAGCAGGGCCCTGCTGAGACTGCTCAGGGAAATTAAGGTTTTTGCCTGAGTAATGGAGCTCTTCTTAAATCGTTGCAGTTGTTTTCCTGTCAAAAGCCTAAAACAAGCACGGCTGAGGGTGAGTCATGCAGACTTTGGAAGGAGGAAGAGTGAGAATTCCAACAGCAGCCAGCAATCCACTTTCACCTCAGGCTCGGGAGAGAGAAGGGAAAAGGAATTGTGGATGGCAGCCAGAAGTGAAAGTTCATCCATCCGACAGTCAGATCCTGACTGCGGGTCGTGATTGGAGGAGGCAGATGAAGGTTTTATTCCTTTGTCTATAAAAAGTGTAATAAAAGGCACGACCTAAAGACACATCTGGTTGGGCACCCATTTTTTTCAGGAATTTTCAGGAATCTCAGTAGCTACTTGAGAGCAATCCCAGCTCTTTCCCCACAGGAGGCAGCAGAGGTGGTGAAGGACAGTGACCTGTCTGGCACCAAAGCAAAGAATAACCTGCAGCTTGGTTTGCCCATGGAAAATCTAAGTCTGGAGCATCCTTGGATGCTCCAAATATGATCCTGGGGGTCTTCTGGGGAACTCTGATCCAGAACAACCAGAAGGGACTTTAGGAGGAGGAACATCCAGGGTGGGATGATGAGGAAGGGCTGGGATATGGAGTCAGGCCTCTCGTTCAGCCAGGTGGAGCAGGATGGGGTGAGCAGGAATTCCGGGGATGGTGCATCCCAGCTCCAGCATTCCATGGAGTGTCGGGAGCTGTGCCAGCACCTGGGCAAGGAGGACCTTCATGCCAAGACTGTGTTGCAGCAAAGTGCTCTGGACAAAGGGAATTTTGGGGATGAGAGGAAGCAGCAAGGATGGAGATCCTGGATTCCTGCTCTTTCACGGCCTCCCAGTCCTCTGCCAAACTGATTCTCCACGTTTTGGCAGGTGGGAGAGGACTCTCCCACAGAGCAGTTCCAATGTTCTCTGGAAGAGATGTGAACAATTCCCAGCTCCAGAGGACGATGCAATTACTGAAAAAAAAAGGGTTTTGTCCCCTTCCTGTGTCATCGGAGCAAAGCGGTTTGAGCAGTTCTGCTCCACTAACTGGGGAAACGTCTCATTTGCAAATTCCTCTGGGATTTAGGTGCCTCACGAGCACAGCCAGGCCCAGGAAGTCTCACACAAACCCTGAAACAGAAGTGTGGGGTGGAAGGAACCTCCCTGTGTCCCACTCGGCTCCACAGAAGCTGAGCAAGCTTTTACTGACCCTGAATTTCAAGCTTGAACTCCCCAAGTGCCTGTTCAACGCCGAAGCCTTGCGGGCCTAGTTAGTCTAGGTTTAATTTCTGCACCATCTCTGCTGCCCTGACCCATCAAGGGACCCGTCACACTCATCATTTCCTGATTTTAACCGCCCCCATTCCTCCCCAGCGTGCCACAGCCGTGAAATATTTACCCTAGCACCAGTTTGCTCTCTGATCCAGCCACTTCCTTATCTCTTTTTCCTCTGTGTTTTTTAGCTGTCTCCACCTTTCCCCAGCACAGGCCACGTTCCTGGTGCTGGACTCTACCCCTGCTGCCTCTCTTGCTTCACCATTCTTTTTGTGAAGAAATATCTTTCAGTGTTGCACTCACAATGTGAAGCCAACAGTTCAATGAAGTCCTCCAGTGACCTCCAAACTTGCAAGAAGAGGCTGGGCAGTGTTTTGTGGGCTGGTCTAGAACAGAGAGCTCTGCCAGCAGAGTTGCTGTGTTGAGCTCTGCAGTCTCTCCCACACAACAACCTTGGGGGGGAGGTGGGAGATGAGCTTAGGCCGTAGAATATAAAATATCCTGAGCTGGAAGGGACCCAAAAGGATCACCGAGTCCTCAGAAGGAGGACTTTGCCTTTGCTTCCTTCCTTACCTGGTGTAATTTCCACCACAGAAAACTGGTCCCTGGTGGCTCTGGTCAGCTCTTCCTTTTGCAGCATCCTGTCATTAACGCTGTTCCCGCCCAGCCATTCCAGGAGTATCGGGATGACTCCAGATGCCCTGCTGCGTTGTGACCTCTGTGACTCTTAGGTCCTGTCTCTTCCTTCTTATCAGCAGACAGGCCCTCTCCAGGAAAAAATGGGGCTGATAGTGTTAAATTTATGCATGGGAGAAATCCAGGAAACTGCAGATCCTTGTACTCTTCTCCTGGGGATGAGGGGAGTGTATCCTAAAATCCCAAATCTGGGTTGGAAAAGACCTTAAAGATCATTCTGTTCCCCCCCCGTGCCATAGGCAGGGACACCTTCCACTATCCCAGGTTGCTCCAAGCCCCGTCCACCCTGACCTGGAACACTTCCAGGGATGGGGCAGCCACAGCTTCTCTGGGCAACCTCTGCCAGGGCCTCACCACCCTCACAGGCAAGAATTTCTTCCCAATATCCAGCCAAAATCTACCTCCTCGGTCTGTATGAGACAGGGGTTTTGTAAATGCGTTTGAATTATGGCTTCTCAAGTTACCACAAAGCTGAAACTTCCCATTTTTTTAGTATTTGGTCTGTCCCAGCAGCCTGTTCCAGTGGAAGATACAAGCCCACAGAAACTGCTCGGAAGTCAGTTCCTGCTAGAATACCTGGCAGTGACAAATAAAACTGAGCCGCAGGAAAGAAAAGGGAAGCAGGGGTTTGCAGGCATGGGTTTGCTTCCCAAGCAGAGTGCTCTGAATGCCTCCGACAAGACAGGAGCCAGAATTTCTTCTGACAGATGCATTTGCCAAGAAATGCTGACTCTGCAGAATTAAACCCGTCCGTGGCACAGAGTTTGTCAAGCCTGCTTGTTTCCTTGCTGGCTCACCAGCCATCTCCTCCATTCCCAGGCCTTCCTGACGGCCAGCTTTGCAGGGGCCCTCCCTCACCGCCCCTCCTGCAGCTCGTTTCCTAGAGGATTTAGTTATTTCCACGGGACCTACTGAATTTGGGACACTCCAACATCAGGGGACTTATTTACACTCTGAAGACTCATCCTGCCAAGCAGCCCAGGCTGTCCCATGCCACCCCAGCTGCTGGGCTCTTCAAGCTTCCCAATCCTGTATGTCTAATCCAATTTAGGCGCTGGTAAACAGATGGGGGAGTTGCTTCTTTATGTGCTTGGATCTTCAGTGGGGGCTGTGCGTGCAGATGGGTCAGACGCGAAGAGGGGGTGCTGCATGCAGGGACAGGTTCTGTATTCGGGGGAATCTCGCCTGCAGAAGATCCATGCCCGGAGCCCTGGATATGGGGAATGTGTGTGTACAGGGTGGTTGGGAGTGTGTGGAGGAGGACGTGTGTGCGCTCAGGGGATCTGTGAGAGGAGATGCATGGAGGAGGGGAGGGAGGCAGGAAATCAGGTCCTGTGGGTAGGAGGAGTCGGAGAATCACAGAATACCAGAATAAGCTGAGTTGGAAGGATTGCATTTGGATGAGCGGGGTCCGGCATACAGGCAGCCCCCCTGCTCCTGTCTCTTCCTTCAGGGAAACAGAGGGGACCCGAAAGGGGGCTGGAAAAAGCCTTCTGGGCCACGGCTAAGGGAAAGCTGGCTCTGTTCCCCCTCGGGCAGCCGCTGCCATGCCCACACTTTCTTCCCACAGCCCGCTTCCCGGCCCAGGTTCTCCCGAGCGGGGAAACGAAAGCAGGCGTGGCCGAGGAGGCGGAGGGGGGAGGTGGCGCGGGAGCCGCGCCCGGCCCGCAGGGCGGAGCCGTCGCCCTTTCCCCACCCCCGGCGCCCGGCCCTGCCGCCAGCTTGCGCTCCTCCAGCCGCCCTGCGCATCTCTCCCGCC
>VWZW01004128.1:204252-234722 GCA_013397115.1 Edolisoma coerulescens
CCTGCGCATCTCTCCCGCCACATCGTCCGCACCATGAAGGCGCTCCTGCTCGCTGTGCTGGCCGCGGTGCTGTGCGTGGAGAGAGGTAAGGGAAGGGGATGCCCCCGCCACCATCGCCTCCCCAGCAGGTCCCCCTGTCCCTCGCCAGCCCTGCGTTTGAGAGCAAATTTGGGGGGGTGGGGGAGTGATGCGTGTAGCAGGGTGGGCTGTGGAAGTTGGAGGATTGTAGGGGGTATAAGGGTTGAAAAGGGTTTGGGGGCACAGCACTGAGCCGCGGTATGGTTCGGAGCGGGATGCGGGGGTGTCTTTCCAAGACCTGCCTCGCAGCTGTGTCCCTCCTGAAGCAGGAACTTCGAGGCTTCCCCGCCTGTATGAATAGGTGAGCATCTCCGGCTGTGCGGGTGGATATCCTGGAGCTTTTCCCAGTTGCAGCTCGAACAAAGAGCAGGGCCGGCTCCGCTCCCCATTTTCGGCGCAGCGAGCCGGGATAACGGCGCTGGGATGGGCTGAGATGGAGCCGAGGGGAAGGAGGGTGGAGGGGAGAGGCAGCCCAGCCCCGGCAATGGCTGATGGAGCAAAGTCAGGGCAGAGCCGCTCGTGATTCTGGCTCCTGCTGCCCCCTCCGAGCATCCTGCGGTGGCCGGTGCGGGGCGCGATGACCCCTAAGGGACAATGCCCTGTGGGGGCGCATCCTGGGGCTGCCACCGAGCCTGGGCAGAACGCGGTTCCTGTTGCTGTCTGTTAAACTGCCAAGTTGCCCAAGTCGCAGGGCCTGCCATCCCCTCCTTCCCCATCGACTCCATTCCTGACTATCCAAACTCCATGGGGCCGTGCAAAACCGCGTGTCGTTCCCATGTTTGTCGCTGCTTGGAGAAGCCAAACAAAGAGCAAGCGGGAGAGTTCTGAGCCCTCCCAGCCCCTGCTCAGCAAACAGGGTCCCTTCTTGTTTCCGGAGGGCACCGCTGAGAAGAAACTGGCTGTTTGCTGCCCTTCCCATTCCCCCCTCCCGGTGGGATCCGGGAAGCAACTGGCAATTGAAGCGTGGAGTCTCGGGCAGAGCCCAGCTGGCTTGTGCTCAGTTCCAGCTGGGAGGATGGGCTGGCCAGGCCAAGGCAGTGAAAGGTTTCATTCCCTCCCACCCGTCCCCAAAAAAACCAAACCCACAACCCTTTCAGCTTTAAAAGTAAGTTTTTATCCAGGCAGAAGGGTTTGTTGCAGCTGGTTTTATCCCCAAACACCTCCAGCGTATTCAGGGGGGATTTCACAGGAGAGCTTTACCCCCTGCTCAAAGATCTTGCCTGTGGATCTTGATAAGGATTTTGCCTAAGAGAATGGAAAAGCAGCATCGGGGCTGAGTGGAAAAGCTGCTGAAGCAACAGCATTTTCCTGCTGCTGTCGAGCTCCAGAGTGGGCTTTTAAAGGCATTTTTTTCCCTGTCTTTGCAAGAATGATTCAACCCCGTATCTGAAGGAATTCCCCCAAATACCCTGCTCTGTTTTGGGAGTTCTTTGTTCCTCTGAGAAGCCGAGCAGCAAACAAATAAACACATAAATTCTTCCACTGGTGAAAACAAGGCTTCTCTTTTGCATTGTTCACTCTTGGGACTTTTTTTTCCCTTTTTTTTTTTTTCTTTTCTTGTAACCTTGAGCTCTAACACTTTGCTCCGTCTCCAGCTGCATGAAATTAATTCTGCCACCCCTCTTGTGCCTTTTGTCTAAACCACTCAGCCTCTTTGTGCTCTCATAACTCTGCAGTGGGTGTTTTTTTGGGGCAGAAAGTGACTGAGTATTTTCTTAAACTCTGCCTCTCCTGGAAGGATTTTTTTTCTGTTAAGACAAGGGGTAATGGGTAGGTGTGACAATGAAAAACATGGGGACAGGTAGGAGATGCTGTGGCAGGAGCAGGGATTGAGTCACGTGGCAGAGAATTTCATGCCCAACAGCACTTTTATGTCACGTCCAAAGATTTCTGGTGTGTTTGTTCCTGGAACCTTTAATGAACAGCATTGCACCACTCGTGCCTTCAGCACGGCGAGCAAATACGTATGGGGACATCTGTCCTGCCAGAATGCCAAACAGGAAGCCTGTAATCCACTTCATTCCTGATTGCAGAAGATTCCTGGGATGAGTCAATTTGCCTCCTCCTTGGGGTGCTTGTGAGGTGAAGGGTTTGGCACGGGTCACCTGAGACTTGGGAGCAGAGCTGGGCTTTGCTTTGAGGTCGCACATGGAGCTGTGGCCACCCCATGGATGGGCTCAGCAATGACCCAGTGGCCAGTCCCATCCTCCTCCCCCTCTCCCAAATCCAGAGATCCACTGAGGAATCTCTCCCGGAGGTTTTGACTCAGCTGGTGGCCCTGTAATCCCGGTGCTGCCAGTTGTGGTGGCTGCTCAGGTAACCTGGGTTTGTTGTAGGGATCGTTGCCAGAGTGAGGATCCTTGGAGGATGCGTGAGCCAGTCCAGGAAATTCCTGCTTGGGGGCTTGTGGTGTTGGCTTCCACTCCAAAGCAGGGGCTTGGCTGTGCTCTGCTGTGACATTCAGGATCTCCCACTAACCTACATTAATCTGTTTCTCTGAGATTATATTTTGTTTTCTTTCCCCTCCTCGGCAGTGGCTGCTCAAAAGTCGTTCCTCTGAGAGCAATTGTTTTTTTTTTTTCCCCTCATTTTTCTTGTAGAAACCTTTTATTTTCCTGAGAGAAACAGGATTGAGAAGAAGCTTGAGATGCTGTGCAGTCCCGTGGCAGAGTGGGAGAGATGCTGAGCAATATTTGTCCAAATAATTGTTCAAAATATCCATGGCAGGAACTGCTGAGCCTCAAGGACCCCATCCCAGGGCTTCGCCTGCTTCACTTCCTTAGGAAAATATTCCAAGGGGGTCTACAAGAAAGCTGGAGAGGAATTTTTTTACAGGGATAGGACAAGCAGGAATGGCTTCAAACTGAAAGAGAGTAGGTTTAGGTTGGGTGTTGGGAAGAAATTCTTCCCTGGGAAGGTGAGGAGGCCCTGGCACAGGTTTCCCAGAGAATCTGTGGCTGCCCCATCCCTGGAAGTGTTCCAGGCCAGGTTGGATGGGGCTTGGAGCAACCTGGGATAGTGGGAGGTGTCCCTGCCTATGGCAGGGGGTCGGAACAGGATGATCCTGAAGGTTCCTTCCATCCCAAGCCATTCCATGATTCTTTGATGATCCGTTTGTGGTGGGGCTGAAGGTGGTGGGAACAGGGGCAGTGCCACCTCACGCTTCCCACCCTGAATCAGCCCCCGCTCTGTTTTTCACCCCATAAACCGAGAAGGGGAAAGGTGGTGCCTCATGGAAGGGCTGCCTGGGAGCTCCAAAATCCCGAATCCATGGAACACTGGGAGCAGACCTGATCTGTCTGCGTATGTAGGTCAACAACTGTAGCGTGGATGTGATGCTCTTGTATGTAAAACACAGAGATCAAAGTCCCCATGGCCCTGCTGAGTCACTGGTCCAGGCTGTCCCCACAACCAATTCCCACCCCAAATGCTGTTTTCCAATTGTTCTTCTTTGTGAGGGATGAGGGACGGGAGCCAGCTAGTCCATCCTGCTGGTGTAGGATAAGCCATAAATGGCCTCAGGTTGCTCCAGGGGAGGTTTAGTTTGGAAATGAGGAAAGATTTCTTCACTGAAAAAGGTGGTCAAATATTGGTGGAATCACCACCCCTGGAAGTGTTCAAAAAATGTGCAGCTGTGCTGCTTAAAGACTTGGTTTAGTGGTGAATTTGGCAGTGCTGGATTAATGGTTGGGTTCAAAGATCGTAGAGGTCTTTTCCAACTGAAATGATTCCATGATTCTGTAATTTTAAGGGACCTGCCATGGAGGAAAACATGCAAATTAATGCTTCTACTCCAAATTAAAAAGATCGGATGAATAAGCTGCCTTTATAGTGCTGTGACTCCCTGAGGAGTGGGACAGTGCAAGTCCTTGCAGGTCCTGAGCTTTCTGCAGCTGAGGAATCATTTCCACCATGTGCTCCAGCTCAAGCATGGCCTGATCTTGGTGCCCAAAGAGAGGTCATGGAAAGTTTGAACCCATGGTCACACCTGGAGCGTTTCCCATGAGGGTCACAGAATCATAAAATCAGAATGGTTTCGCTTGGAAGGCACCTAAAGATAATCCAGTTCCAACGTCCCTGCCCCAGGAAGGGACACCGTGTCCACGGTGGCTGAGCTGAACGAGCCCAAACCTCAAAAATTCACCTCTGGAGTTTGGTTTCAAGTTGGCAGCTGTAGCTTGGACGCATTCTTGGTGCAAACAGGGGGGTGACAGAAAGTGCCAGGCTGTGGTTGTAACAGCTTTAGCTGATAAGAGCTTGAAATGCATCCCTTAGGCTTGAACCCTTCACTTGGCCAATTTTTTTGGGGAAAAAAAGAAAAAACCATATTGCAGGTTGATAAAACTGAAACAGAAAGTTTGGTGTGGGCAGTTGCGAGACAACCCACGCGACACAGGTGGGGACCTCCCAGTGAGGAGATCTTCCCACCAGCCCCTAAGTGAGGTTTGCCTTTCTCTTGCAGCCCACACTCTCATCTGCTTTTCCTGCTCGGATGCCTCCTCCAACTGGGCCTGCCTGAAGCCTGTCAAGTGTGGCGAGAATGAAGACCACTGTGTGACGACGTACGTCGGAGTGGGACTCGGTGAGTGCTGACAGCACCTCCTCCTGCCCCTCCTGGCTGCTCTCCTGGGTCACCTGCTGAGCTGCAGCGAGGCTTTGCCTTCCTCTGGCTGGGGGAGAAAAAAGGGAAAGTTCTGCTTAGCAACTGAGTGTCGGACCATCCCACGGGAATTCGTACGAGGGACTCGCTGCCAGGAGGAGTCACGTTAAAGCCCACGTGCCTGCACCGATGCCCGCGAGTCCGGGGGGAATTTCAGGCTGGGGGCGGGGAGTTTGCTGATGAATAAGTGAAAGCGTGGAGGATGCTGCAGGCTCCCTGTGTGGGAAGCTCCAGAGTTGCTATTCCTGCTGATTTTTTGCCTCCTGTTTGGGTTCCTCGTCCCCGAGTCCCACCTTTGCTTCACTTTCCGTGGACGAGGTGGGAAGGGAGGGTTGCGGGTTTCCTTCCTGAGCGCCTGGAAAGATTTGGGGGGTTCTGTGCTTCCCAGCTGCTGCTCCGAGGGAGGCAGGATGCTCTGGCAGATCTCCTGGTGCCTTTGCAGGAACCAGAGCCCATCCTGGCTCTCCCTGGCAGGAGGAGGGGGAGTTTCATGCCCGAGCCTGCAGCGTGGGTGGGTCAGATGTGCACAAACAGATGCTGGGAGCTTTTATAAACTTCCCTTCTTAGCCCAGTGCTAATGGTTTCTTCTTTCCTGCCTCTTAACGTGGGCTATGCCTCTCTGGAAATGCAGACTTGGCTCCCAAGTGTCTCCCCAGTGCTCCCTGTCTCCCTTGAGGAGGCCCAGAGTAAAGCTCAAGAGGGATTTTTAGGATTCCTCACCGGAGTCATTGCGGCTGAAAGTTGGCTGATCCAAAGGGGTATCCCTGGGGTGTTGTGTGGTCTCTGGGGTGTTTGTGGGAGCTTATCACGGGTGATCCTTGATAAGATGGGCTGGCTGGGATTCCTGTCTCCGAGAACCACTTCATGCTCTCCAGAGCACTTCATCCTCCCTGTGCCGCCTGCGCCGCTCTGGCTCTTCCAGTGCCGTAATTCCTTTGCAGAGCAGGTGATCAGAAACCCAAAAAACCATCCTAAACCTGTCTTCTTTTCCTTCCTCTCCACCCCAACCCTATATCCAGGTGGCAAATCCGGCCAGTCCATCTCAAAGGGATGCTCTCCCATCTGCCCCAGTGCCGGGATCAACCTGGGAATAGCGGCCGCCTCCGTTTACTGCTGCGACTCCTTCCTCTGCAACATCAGCGGTTCCAGCAGCGTCCGAGCCAGTTACACGATCCTGGCCTTGGGAATTCTCGTCAGCTTCATCTACGTCCTCCGGGCTCGCGAGTGATGGGGCTGCCCGAGGAAGAGCCGCCTCCCACGGGTCTCGTTAGCCAATAACTTCTCTGTTGCTGTCTGCAAGGAGATCCTCTACTTCTCAGCAGGCTTCCAAGTTGATTGTTTCCCAGACTTTTTGCTCTTCCAAGCGTTGGAGACCTGGGCGGTTTGGCCAAGCTGTTCTCCTCCTCCTGTGGACGTCTCCCGCTGCACTCTCACTCCTCCTCAGCCAAGGTGGATCATTTTGGAAGGGTTTCTGCTTTTTCTACCTATTAATAACCCCCCCTCCTTCGTTTCTAAGGTTGGTTAAAACCAGGCTGGGACTCGCTGAGAACAGATTCACCCCAGGCACCACCACGTCTGCTCCAGCACATGGGTGGCACGGGCAGCGGGAATGTGGGATCCAAAGGGAGACACATTCCCAGCCCCTCACAGCTGCAGTCTCTTTTTATAAAATAATCTCGTTTCTTCTGATCATGGGCTGACTTTTCTGGAAAACCAATACTGTGTACCTTGTCCTTCCAAGTTCTGTAAGTGCCAGACCTGAATAAACTTGCTCCTGTTGTTACCTGAGATGGGACATGTGTGTGTTTCCTTGCTCCAGGGGTTAGGAACTCTTTTATGGAAAATCCCAATGTTGTACCCAGCACGAGGGTACCTCACCCTTTCGAGCAGCTTTTGGGTACTTCATCTCCACATCCTTTCCAGCTGTGAGCAGCAAATCCATCTCCTCCCCGTTGCTGTCATTCCTGATAAACACCTCCAGGCCAGCTTGTTCCACGCCCCTTGGGAATGACTTTTTCCAGGTGCATTTTAGTGATAAATGTCGGCTTTTTGGGGTCTGAGTTAACCCTAACAGAGCAATCACCCTGGGAGCAGGACTTCTAAAAGTCAATCTGCATTTTACAAAGACTCGGTGCCTCAGTTTCCCCACTTTGGACTTGTCATGGTGACCACAACAATGGCGATACCTGAACGATGAAGGACAACAGGTCTGAAAAATTTAATGAGGTCAGAGGAGAAGATGTCAATACCCAGATCTTTAGGTCCAGCCTTCAATGCCTGATGGTGCCCATGGACTGCTGAAGGTGACTTCACCACCCAACCTTCCACATCTGCTGTCCCTCAGCTCCCAGGATCTTCCCAGCTGCTTTGGCAAGGTTTTTCCTGGAAGTTCTCAGCTGTCCCATGGGAGATGTGTCCTCCTGCCCTCTCTATGTCATCTGTCCTGCCTACTCTGCTTGCCTGTGGACGTGCTTGACACAAACCAAGCCAAAATTCAGCCTTAAACCACCAAGTTCAAGCTTTTTGTCACTTCCACTGATGGATCAGAGGTGCACTGGGCTTTTTTTTTCTATTTCTAGCAGCAAAACCCAGGTGTTGGCACATTTTAACCATGCCTTGTACCTGCTTCTCCTAGTCTGTGTCAAAACCCAACCAAAAGCTCCACAAACCTTCAGTTCCACCTCTGTCCCCTCTTCAAGGAGTGATAAATGAAAGGTGGTTGCAGTTGTACAGAAATATTTGTAACAAAAGTGGTTTTATGGGGTTTCCCCCCCCTTTGTTCTCCCCCTTTTTTAATTGAAGTGACACAGATGTTAATGACGGCTTTTCCAACAGGAGGGGTGGGTCAGCGGGATGTGACCTGGAATTTAGTGGTTCATTTGGGAAGAATGTATCACTTGTGTTGGTCCTTGGATGTGCCTTCCTTTGGATAATGCATCCTCCTGGGACCTTGGGGCCTGAGGTGCCCCACAAACCTCTGCTATGCACGTGGAGAACAGGGAAAATGGGGGAAAAACTTCCTAAACTGAGGTGAATATTCCCCAGCTTCCCTGTGCCTCAGCCTTCCTCCCAAGAGGGTTTGAAACCTCTGGTTTTGGGTTCAATTGTCCCTCAGCACTTGCTGTGACACCAAGGTGGCACCCAGAGCGCTCTACCTTGAATTTATGGGGCTCTGTCTTTTCTGGCCATCTGGAAAAAGGTTTTGGGGTTGGTTTGGGACTCGATTACCTTTAGCAAAGAGCTGAACTTCAAAGCCATCAGCTATGTCCTGGTGTCCATCCATGCCTTTATGAGGATCCTGAAGATGCCACAGTGGACAACCCCCTGGGCTGAAGACCTGTTTGTCTCCTCCAAGGGCCATCTCCTTCCTATCTCAGTATTCCTCAGCTGGTGCCAGGGATTTGGTTGTGCCAGGGAGCAGAGGCCAGTGGGAGGAGCATCCGGAGGCGATTTATCCCAATAAATAACAAATTATACTTGTGGAATTGCCAGGGGACTTGAGCTGAGGGTGGGTTGGATAAATTTCACGTGGAGATTTATTTTTCCTCCTCGCTCTCTTTTTGTCTCTTCCTTCCCATGTGCTCTAATCTAGAATATGGAAAAAAGGGATATTTTCAGTTTTTCCTTTCCTGGCAACAATTTCTTGGATAGATCCATGTGTGTTTGAGAGAGGGACGGAGTGACAGCTTGTCACAGTTGAATCCCAAGCACTTTCTCATCAGTTGTGCCAACTCTTGCTATTCCTGGTCCTACTCTAGGTTTATTTTTGCCACCAAATCCCCAGAATGATAAATCTGGTGAGAACCTTGTGTGTCGTAAAACCTAGGCCTAAAAATGGGCCAGTGAAGTAATTAAAACTATTAATAATAAGACAATACGTAGGAAAAACACGGGATTTATGATGTGTTCAGACTGCTGGGTTGTTAAACCAAATGCTGGATTTGGAATTTGAGGGCTGTGGTGGGACAGCCCTGAAGTGCTTTGTATGTGTTTCTGTGGAAATAAGAGATCAAAATCTGAGCAGAAAACTCTGATATTCACCTGTTCTGACAAGACAAGAGGTTGTGAGGGGAGGAGGTTTGGCTCCCTAGAAGCGTAAAATGTCCTGAAAGAGTTTTTAGTGAAAATTAAGAGCTAAAGTGAAATACCTGCCCGCTTTGGAGCATATTCCCAAAAAAATGGTTTCAGTGCTTCCATCCTGGAAATGGCTG
Organism: Edolisoma coerulescens; assembly: GCA_013397115.1. Classification (NCBI taxonomy): domain Eukaryota; kingdom Metazoa; phylum Chordata; class Aves; order Passeriformes; family Campephagidae; genus Edolisoma; species Edolisoma coerulescens. Next base: position 213,202 of record VWZW01004128.1, read on the forward strand.
TAATTCACCAGCAGCTGCTGCCATCTCCCACTACCCCACCAAGGGCTCGAATTTTTTGTGGATTGTCTAAAAATGCTCAAAATCCATCGTGTCTTCAGCCCTTCCCACACAGGATCTGGGAGTTTGCTGTTTGCCCAAGAGAAGGACTTCAAAATGAGCACAGTTCTTGGTGCTGGTTTTGAGAACTGAGTTTTTTTTTAAGAGCAAAATTTCTTTTGGAAACCACAAACCTGATGTGGCTTCCTTGCTCCAACAGAACAAATGATCAGTTGCCTAATTATTACTCCAAGGATGTCCTGGATTGGTGTTGATTTGCTCAAGTTGGGGGTTGTTGGAGGGGATTTGTCTCCCAGGGACTTTATTTGCCATGAAAAAGGAGTCTGTGGTCCCACCACCCCTGTGGGAAGCTCTGGTGGGGGTGTCTCTGTGTCCATGGGATGAGTTGTAGGGTCCAGGCCCTCTGGAAAAAGCAAATGTGGTGCACACCTGGATGGCTGGAGGTTTAGGGCTCTATCCCAAGTCTCTTGCTCTGGTGGGTCTCTGTTTGGGATGAAGGTGGCCCTGGATCCTTGATCCTGAAGGAGTTATTTCACCCCTGTCTGAGGCTGTGGAACGGTAATGGGAACAGAAACGCCCAGTTTTCCATTTTGGGAATGCCCATGGTGCCCAGGGAAGCGAAGCTCTGGGCTGGTCCTGCCACCTACTGGCTTTTGCCAGACTTGGTGGAGGAACTTTGAAGCCCAGATCTCCGAAATCAAGGAGGACGAGCTGCCTCGAACCAGATAATTGCACCCAAACCAGAGAATCAGCAGCAGCAGAGACAGATTGAAGGTTTTAATTCGTCCAGCTTTGCTCTGATCGTGGAAATTGAGAAATAAAAGGCTTAAGAGGCTTCCCAGCTCCAACATTTTCCATGGGAACACTTTTTTTCCCAGCCCTAATCCTCCTGGTTCATCAAATGAAAATATATGAAGCCAATAAAATGTTGCAGGGAAAAAAAAAAATGTTGGCACGTTTTATTTCAGCTTTGTTGGGTGATCCGAGGTGGTTTCCCTGAAATGTTGATTTTACTAATCCCTATCTGTGAGATTTGTAACTGTGTATTATCTTTATTGTAACGGGATAAGCGGGATAAAGAAGCATCCATCCCTTTAAATATATTAACCTAAGTATAAGTGAAGTGTATGTTCCATCTTGTTTCTTATACTCTAATAAAAAAATATACAGAATTAATAAAAAAAAAAACCAACAACCCACTTGGAAGGAGATTTTTGGGTGGTTCTGCAGATATTCCAGATATTAACTCTTTGTTTTGTGTGGAAGGAAAGTGCCTGGATTGGATTCCAAGCTCAGGACTGGGGGCTGTGGGCTGGATAAAAGGACAGACTGAATTTAGGGACTAAAGGAGGGTTAAATTCCTACATTTCATCTCGAGGCCATTGGAATCTCTTCCTGGGGATGGATAAAGAACAGGGGTTGTCTTTGCCTTCAATAGCTCATAAATATCCTTGACTTGCCCATGACCCTGCTGGGAATGGAGATGGGATTTGGCCTTGGAGCCTGTGCTCTTCCTCGGGGGAGAGGGTGACTATTTTGGGCACAGAAAGGGCCCTGTGTGGGTGTCCGTGGGCAGCTGCTCCTCTTCCTGCACTCCCAGGGATCCGACCCCGCTCCCGCCTTCGGACAGATGCACACACGGACACAGGGCTGGGTGCTCTGGAGACTCCCCCCTGCTCTCCCAACATTCAGCTTGGCAAAGTTGTGTCATCCTAATTTTTGTTTAAAGATTTTATGGAGATCCCAGTTGGATCCCATGGGAGAAGGGGATTATATTCCCTGGGGAATGTAAGACAAATGCGGAGAAACAGTGATGGGCTGGGGAGTTTCTTTGAAACAAAGACATAAAAATATCTTTCCTTTTCTTTGGATAATCCCAGCCTGGACTATCATTTTCACTGCAATCCATATTTTGCAGCCTGATTTGCAAGTGGTTTTTGGGATGGGAGGGCACCAGTGGTGACAGGGAATATTTTGGAGACTGGGGGACATTGCACAGCCGGGGTCATGGAAGAAACCTGCATCTCCCTCCTGCCTGGCATTTCCATCATTTCTCCTCACATTGTCACCCATGTCCCAGCTCCTGCTATTCCCTAAGGATCTGCTGGTCTCTGCACAGGCCCAGGATGGGCTTTTCCATATTTCAGTTGTTTGGAAAGTTGATGGAAATGGTGCCACGTCTCCTGTTTAATCTGCAGATGTTCCTCACTGGCATCCCAAGGTTGTGCTGAGGGTGGGAGGCACCAAATGGGTCTGAGGTGGGAGAATTCCGGCCTCCCCATCATAGGGTCCTGGAATGGTTTGGGTTGGAAGGGACCTTCAAGATCATCTCATTCCACCCCCCTGCCATGGGCAGGGACACCTTCCACTGTCCCAGCTTGCTCCAAACCCCATCCAACCTGGACTTGAAGGGATGGGGCAGCCACAGCTTCTCTGGGAATTCCAGGGCCTCACCACCCTCCCAGGGAAGAATTTCTTCCCAATATCCCATCTATCCCTGCCCTCTGGCAGTGGGAAGCCATTCCCTGTGTCCTGGCTCTCAAGCCTTTCTCCCAAGTCCCTCTCCAGCTCTCTTGGAGCCCCTTTAGGCACTGGAAGGGGCTCTGACATCTTCCTTCTCCAGGTGAACATTCCCAGCTCTCCCAGCCTGGCTCCAGAGCAGAGGGGCTCCAGCCCTTGGAACATCTCTGTGGCCTTCTATGGACCTGCTCCAGCAGGTTCCTGCCATCCATGTGCTTATGACTCCAGACCTGGATGCACTATTCCTGGTGGGATCTCATGAGGGCAGAGTAGAGGGGTTAAATCCTACCCTTTGCTGTCCCTCTGGACAGCCCTCCTCTCTATCCAGGGCAAATACAGGATTTTTTGGAGGACGAAGCTCTGGAGCTGAAGAGGAGTCTCCAAAAAGCTGATTCATTTGGGAGTTTTGATGTGGAGGAGTCAAGAAAGGCGTGTAGGGAGGGAGTTTGGAATTTAAAATTGGAGTGGTGCTAAAGGAAGGCAAAAAAAAAAAATACTGAATCAAGAGCTCCACCTTCCTGCCAGTGCTGACCCTCTCCACTTCCTTTCCTCCTGCTTCTGTTTCTCCCCATTCCATGGATTTTGAGAGATCATGGGGGGCAAGGGGAGAATGGCACCTTCAGGCTGCAGGAGGCTGGAAAGGTGGGAGAAGGTTGAAAAGATGGGAGGAGGCTGGAAAGATGGGAGGTGCTTTACGTGGCTGTGGGAACATGTTCCAACCTTCCTGCTTATCACCTCCCAAGAAAAAGAGATTTTAGATGTTGCACAACGTCTCCATGATCTGACCTTTCCTGGGATACAGGGAACGCTCGGCCACCCGAGCTGACATTAATAACTTGTTCTTTGCACAGGAGTTGAAGTTGCACGGAAATGTGACACAAACAGCACCAAACTCATGGGGGGAGAGGTGTGAGTAACCCCAAACTCTTGGGGGGAGAGGTGTGAGTAGCAGCAAACTCATGGGGGCAGAAGTGTGAGTAGCTCCGTGCTCTCTGCTCCACTCCAATTAACGCCAACAGCTGGGTGGGTTGAATATCACACGGATTCTTGTCACACTTTGTCACCCAGAGCTAAATCAGGTGGTTTCCACAGGTGCCAAGTGCTCCCGGCTCAGATTCCATCTCTCATTGCTCGGATTGTGGCGATTCACTCACCCATTGTTGCTCCAGAGTCTGAGTTTTGCACCTGAGCTCAGACCAGTTGAACCTGCTGGTTCCAGCAGCAGCAGCACTCATTTAGCACCAAACTATGAAAGGAAAGATGCCAAAAAAAATTCGAGTTCAATTCAGTCAGTGGATAAAGGATGGTGGCATCTTGTGTGTGACCACTCAGGTTCTTTATAAGGACAAGGTGGAGCTGCTCCCGTTGGAATTCAACTCGTGGTTTGTTCAAGGTGATTGAAATAAGCTGAATTTTTCTCCTTATTTTATTTTCACCTGGGGGTTTCTCGTCCTCAGGCTAGTTGGAACCAAGCGACTGCAAACCATGCATTTTGGGAGCAGCGAGAATTTTAAAATACCGAAATTATCCTGAAAATTCCTTCCTTCCTTGGGAAATGGGCCGGGAGGAGGGATTTGCAGTTTCGTCTCTTGTCAGGAGGTGGCAGCGGCAGGTCCCAGTTCGGCCAGTGCGTTCCCCTGGGATGTACTGGGATGGGAGTGTTGCCATTTCAGGACTACAAGTGCCTTCTCCTAAGGGACGTGATGGAGAAAGGAGTTCATTTGGAACCTGTGGACGAGGAATAAATCCAGCCCAGACCTCTCTTTGACCCTTCTCCATGGCAGATGCTGTGGGGCCCCCTGAGCCCTCCCTTCCCAGCCTGTTTTCCAGGCTGAACAAATCCATCTGTCTCGTAACTCCTTGTGTTGCCTGGGGTTAAATCCGTGTTCCAAACCACATGAAATGTTGGGATCGCAGAGACATGGCAGGATAGCTCAGAGAACTGAGTTCTGCCATGGCTGGGCTCTGGTTGGGGAGGGAGAAGGGGTAGATTGGGACAGCTGGGTGGTGTGGGTATCTGATAACAGATGGATCTGATCTGATCAGATGGAAGTAGATAAGGCCTTTTCCAGACATCTGGAACAAGCTTCACATTCCCAACAGCCTTTTTTATTGTGAAGCCATTCCCTCTTGTCCTGCCACTCCAGGCCCTTATCCAAAGCTCCTCTCCAGCTCTCCTGGAGTCCCTTTAGGCACTGGAAGGGGCTCTAAGGTCTCCCCAGAGCCTTCTCTTCTCCAGGCAGAACAATCCTAATGCAGCCTTTCTTCATAAGAGAGGTGTTGTTTTCCTCACCTTTCCCAGGGAGAAACGCACTGGGAACCACAAGCTTTCAGATCAGAAACATCTTCCTGAAATCTTCCTGAAATCTTCAAGCATCTGGAGACCAAACCTGGGCTGTCTTTTGGTGCAGGACACACCGATCCTCTCACCTGGGCAGTGGAATCTTCATTTTAAATTTTCTACTGGTTTGGGCAGCTCCCAGCAGCCAAAACCATGGATATTTCCAGCTCCAATGCCAAGCCCTGCAGGATTAGAGGGAGATGAAAAGGGCCTGGAGGCAAAGCTGGTACTTTTCAGCCGGGTTATTTGGTGTTTTACACGTGTTGTCCTTGTTCTTCCCTTCTGGGTCAGCGAGAAGTGACTCAAGTAGGAAAGTACCTCCTGTTCCTTGGATTAAGCCTGGAACGAAAGCAGGGGATAATTAAGGCAGGTGACAGCTACACTGAGCGAGTGATTTACATTCTTGCATCATTAACAGTGCCTTGGAAAGGCTGGATGGAGCAAATCATCTCCAAATAAGTGATTGCTGCCTCAGTCGGAGTTGAAAGGAAGGGAGAATTTCTCAGCTTGGAAGCAAAAAGAACAAAAGGGAGCTAGGAGAAGAATTGATAGGGAAGGAATTAAAATTCCCACTAGTTATAAATATATGATCAATCCTTTCTGTGCGCATCATAAACACACTTTAGGAATTATTAACTCCCCTAAGATTCCCGCATGGGATGACTGTATCCGTGTGCCAGGGAAGCGGTGGATGTGAAGGTCTCACCCAGAAAGAGTTAAGAGCTACACAGAGGTTAATCTAAATAACAACCTGGAGATAAGAGGTACCTGCATGGAATTCAGAGAGAGAAAAAAAACAGGTTGGGAAAAAAAAAATAAAAAGGCAGGTGAATGATTACCTGGAGGGAACAGGACTCCTTGTAAAAATAAATCATCTTGTTCCTGCCTTCTTGTCCTGGGGAACATCCAAAGCATCGCTGAGCCTCAGGTACAGCTCACAGCACGGATGAGGAGCAGAGTTTAGGAACCCTTTAGGGGTGGTCTGACCTGTCTGCCCCGGGTCTGGCTTTAATCACACTCCCTCAGGTCTCTGTTGGAGCCAGGAGGCAACAGAACCCTGGGATGCATCAAAAGGAGTGTGACCAGCAGGTCCAGGGATGGGATTCCCTCCCTCTGCTCCGCTCCCTGTAGATCCCACCTGAGTTCTGCGTCCAGCTCTGAGGGCCTCAGCACAAGGATGTGGAGCTGCCGGAGCGAGTCCAGAGGAGGCCATGGAGATGCTCCAAGGGCTGCAGCCCCTATGCTCTGGAGCCAGGCTGGGAGAGCTGGGAATGTTCACCTGGAGAAGGAAGATGTCAGAGCCCCTTCCAGTGCCTAAAGGGGCTCCAAGAGAGCTGGAGAGGGACTTGGGAGAAAGGCTTGAGAGCCAGGACATAGGGAATGGCTTCCCACTGCCAGAGGGCAGGGATAGATGGGATATTGGGAAGAAATTCTTCCCTGGGAGGGTGGTGAGGCCCTGGAATTCCCAGAGAAGCTGTGGCTGCCCCATCCCTTCAAGTCCAGGTTGGATGGGGTTTGGAGCAAGCTGGGACAGTGGAAGGTGTCCCTGCCCATGGCAGGGGGGGGGAATGAGATGATCTTGAAGGTCCCTTCCAACCCAAACCATTCCACAATTCCTTGTCCCATTTCACTTCTGAGGTGGAAACCAGTGTGGAGAGAGCTGCCAAACTTCCCGCATCCATCTGCAGCTCCAATCTGTGTCAGGGCCACCTGCTCCCAGGTGTGAAAGCCACAACTCTCCGCTCAGCTGGGTCCTTTGAGCCTATGGCTTGTCCCACCAAGGGGACTCATGTCTTTCCCCTGAGGGGACCTTCCAGAAGCTCAGTCATGGCAATCATCCAACCCTCACATGCTCCAGAGGCTTGGGAGAGGGATGAGTTTTCTCCAAAGCCTTGTCAATGTAATGGTTTTTGAGCCAGGCAGAGACACGTTGGATCCTGGCCATGCATTGTAGGGGATTGTAGTAAAATCAATTAGGAGGAATAAGGCTGCTGTGACTAATGAGCTAATGAGTGGTGCCTTAGTGAAAATGGCTCTAAAAGAGCTGCAGGGTTGGATTCCTGACTTGTTATTCACAGGGATAGGCCAGAGTCAGGCTTGGCATTCTTTATTTTTTACTTTGCTCTTCCAGCTTTAACTTTTAAAGATGTTCCTCATCAATGGAGGAGATGGAGAAGGGCAGGGGTACCTGTTTAATTCCTCTCTTTCTGGTGCAAGAATCTCATCTCTGGAGAATTTTGGTTTCTGTGAGGGACAGGTGGGGACCATGGTGTCCCAGAGGTGAAATTCATGGTGATTCAATCCCTGGCATCTGCCCAGCAGCAGTTCAGTGCTCAGAGTAACCCATCCTTGCTGCTTCTGTGAGTGCCTTTCATCCCTGACCTGTGGAGCTGCTGGAGCAAGTCCAGAGGAGGCCATGGAGATGCTCCAAGGGCTGGAGCCCCTCTGCTCTGGAGCCAGGCTGGGAGAGCTGGGAATATGCAGCCTGGAGAAGAGAAGGCTCTGGGGAGACCTTAGAGCCCCTTCCAGTGCCTAAAGGGGCTCCAAGAGAGCTGGAGAGGGACTTGGGAGAAGGGAATGGAGTGACAGGACACTGGGAATATCCTCCCACTGCCAGAGGGCAGGGATAGATGGGATATTGGGAAGAAATCCTTCCTTGTGAGGGTGGTGAGGCCCTGGAATGGAATTCCCAGAGAAGCTGTGGCTGCCCCATCCCTGGAAGTGTTCAAGGCCAGGTTGAATGGGGTTTGGAGAAGCCTGGGATAATGCGAGGTGTCTCTGCCCATGGCAGGGTATGGAATGGGACGATCTTTAAGTCCTCTTCCCACAAAAGCTTAGCACTAGGATATGACAGTGTCAAGGCAGCACCCCTCCACCCTTAAATCCAATCCCATCTTTCGCTCCTACGTCTGCCTGCTCTGGAAATTTGGGATTCATAGGAGATACATCAAGAGCTGATTAGAATAATGAATATGGAGAGTTCAAAATAATTAAGTCAAGAAGGCTCTCAGTGCCCCCAGGCCTTGGTCCTTGAAACTATGCCCCCGAGGTGGATGGGGAATTTTAGGACTTGGAATAGGACCTGGGAGGTTGTGGGATTTGGAGATTTCCAGGCTGGATGCAACTGAGGCAGGTCTGATGAAGATGCCTCCACCCTGAGACTGCCTCAGCTGGCGTGGTAGGACAGGAAAAGGGTTTGGCACAGGATTCCCAGGTTGGAAGTAAACATTTGGCCGAACTTTTCCTTTTATTTACGACAACAAACTCATTTGAAATGCGGAGAGTTGTTGTATTAATTTCCCTTTGAACAGATACACTAAAAAAAAGTCTATTTTTTTTAATCCATCTTGTGATGAGGCAGAGTTATGCAGACTGTGTCTTTTAAAATTTTTGTAATTAGTGGGAATCCCCCCAACAGAACAGGTTGTGGTTTGCTACAAAATAATAAAAGGAATTCAACAAAACAATATTTGAATGTTCTCATTAGTTCTTGCTATTTTTTTTTGTGAGTTGCTAGCCCTGCAAAGCAGCAGCACAGGGTGTGCATAAAAGAGGAAACATTTCAGGGCTCAGATAAGATCAACTGAAACCATAAACAAGGTGTGTTGGCACCCCCCCCCCAAAACCATCCTCCGGAGCGAAGGAGGGAACAGGATTTAGAGCAGGGTGGTGGCAGAGATTCTTCCATCCAAGATTTTCTAAGGCAAGGGAGATCACATTTCAGCTGTGCAGGTGAAACCAGTCATTTAACACACATTGTTCGAGGCCACTTAATACCAGAAACCAGCAGCCACACCCCATTCATGTTTGTTCTTTTCTTTTTTTTTTTCCCTGCGAACAAGGCGAACACCGTCAGAGGATTTCGCCCTTTTAATAGGATTATAACATTTTCTGCTGAACACGAGGAATGCCAGACCTGGAATATACCTAAATGTCTTTCCCTAGGTAATTTTTGGGGCTGGAAATAACTGCTTAGCTCTCATAATCCACATAATTACGGTATTAGAGAGGCAACTATGAAAACAATCCGTCAGAATTCCTGAGGATGGAGGTCACCCAGAAGTAGTGTTTGGAAAAGCAACAGGGATTGCTGAAATGCTGAGACCGCCTTTAGATTGGATATTAGGGAAAAATTCTTCCTTGTGAGGGTGGGGAAGCCCTGGCATGGAATTTGAGAGAAGCTGTGGCTGCCCCATCCCTGGAAGTGTCCAAGGTTGGACAGGGCTTGCAGCAACCTGGGATAGTGGAAGGTGTCCCTGCCCATGGCAGGGGGTTGGGACTGGATCACCTTTAAATTCCCTTCCCAAGCCATTCCATGATTCTGGAGCTTTAGTTTTGGAGAGACGATGATTGGGTTTTTTATCCAGCATTCCTAGAAAAACTTTTGACATTCCAAGGCAGGACAAGGTGAACTGGCCTCAAGTTGCACCCGGGAAAGTTTAGACTGGAAATCAGGAAAAATTTCTTTACAGAAAGGGTTGTCAGGCATTGGAACACACTCCAGGATAGTGATGGAGTCACATCCCTGGAAGTGCTCAAAAACCCATGGATGTGGCACTTGAGAACAGGGTTTAGTGGAGAAAATGGTGGTGTTGCTGGTTTGACTTTGAATGGTATGATCCTGACATCTTTCCCAACCTTAATGATTCTGTGATTCCAAGAGTTCAAGTGAATAACCCTGAATAAAGTTCCTTCGATGGTAGAATAACGAAGATGGTGGGAATATCTCCAAACCCATCTTGGATTCAGCTTTTCCTCCTTCCTTAGTTAAAGTCTTTTGGGAGGGCGCTCAGCATAGCCACCAAAAGTCTCTTCCTTCCCAGTCTTTGCAATTCCACAGTCAGACTTGCTCATCCCATGTTGGAGGAGGATTTCCTAGTGTGGAGCTGGCCTGAGGTGCAGGAAAATTCAGCAGATGCCTGAGGCAGCAGTGTTGGGAATGGGAAAAGTGTTTGGGAAGCAAAAAATCATGAGCTTGCAACCACACTAGGAGGGGGTTGGCTCAGAGCAGAGGGGCTTCTCCATTCCATCCTTCCTCAGGATAATGAGCCTGAGAGGTTCCCTTGGCCCAAACTTTCAGGTCCTGGTCCTGTTTTTTTTCCCAGTGCTCCATGCTTTTTCCAGTGAGTGAGGAACTGAAAGTCAGATTTTCACTTCTAGACCAGGCTGGGCAAGGCTTGGAGCAACCTGGTCTAGTAGAAGGTATCCATGCCAATGGAAAGGGTTTGGGATGAGATGATCCCTTCCAATCCAAACCATTCCATGATTCTCCTCCTCCTGATAAACTCTGGACCCCACTGAAGGTAAAAACACAGAGGAGAAAAATCCATGAGTTTCAATTCCTTGATATTCCAAGCCACCAAGGCTTTTTTTCCCCAAGATTTCTACGAACCACTCCAAAAGGGAGAGGAAATATCTCCAAGCTGCAAGACAAGACCTGGACACCAGGATTATTTAACACCCCTGGCTTTCCGCATCCTGTTTGGACACAAAACACCCTGCTTAACCAATCCCAGCCCTTGTCCACCCTGCAAAGCCGAATTTTCTTCTTCAAGGAACATGAAAAGAGATGACAGAGTAGCAGGAGGTGGGGCCTGCTTTGGAGCAGGTTCAATTCATTTATAGCCAATGAGACTAGTTTTTCCAGTAGACTTGGATCTGGGGACAGAATCTGTGCATGGCAAACCACCAGGACGTGTGACATTGGTGAAGAGTGGTGACAACCCAGTGACCAGACAACGAGGCCTGTGCAAGATGAAGGTGTTTCTGTCTCTTCTGTTGGCTGCTGTCGCTTGCATGGATTTGGGTGAGTTCCTGCTCGGATTTCTCCAGACTCCTTCAGGAGATGAAGCGTGATGGGATAGGATGCGCCCTGTTCCCTCTGAAAGCCACGTCTCCCACTTTAGGCAGTTTTTGGAAAAAAAAGAAATCTATCTTTGGAATATTTCCGTATGTTCAGGATGGTGATGGTGTCATTGGGATTGTCAGGTCAGGCTCTTTAGGAAGTGTCACAAGGCAGAGTGTGATTAAACCGTGTGATTCCTTTAATGCAAATTCCCACTCTCACTCTTTCCATGTTCGTCCTCAATCCCACTCTCTTTTTTTTTGATGTTATTTTTAACTTTCTGCACCTTTTTTGATACTTAGCCCTGCAAGTCAGTTCCATGCAGTGTGTGTGGGATCTCTCCAAAAATGTTACATGTGTGGTTTATCCAATTTTAGCCATTAGAAGTGGGAAAGATGGGCTGGGACACTGCTGGTGGCCCAGGTACTGCAGGGCTGATGTTTATCATGGAATCATGGAATGGTTTGGGTTGGGAGGGACCTTAAAGATCAAAATGAGGCACTGGAACTGGTTACCCCAAAAAGTTGTGGATGCCCATTGCTGGAAGTGTTCAAGGCCAGGTTGGGCAGGGCTTGGAGCAACCTGGTCCAGTGGAAGGTGTTGCTGCCCATGGCAGGGGGTAGAATTCCATGATCATAAAGGTCCTTTCCAACCCAAATCATTCCGTGATTCCATTCTGTGATTCCATTCCATGATTCCATGATCCTCCCTTCATCCTTTCTGTCCCTTGTTCCTACCACCACACTAATTTCTTGGACAAAAAGTGATGATCCCAAGCTTTGTTGGTGTTCTCCCGGGTGTCCAGGGTAATTCCTGAGCAGGATCAGTTCAGAATCTGTGATTATTCATTGGGATATTCTCAGATCCAGACAGTGCCAGGTCTGATTTTATCTGTGCCTGTCTATGGAATTATGTTAGGATTCTTTAATTCCTATTTATTTCATTCTTATGCAAGGACATTTTTTCTTCCTGCCTCCTTGCTGAGCAGATTCTGCAGAGGAGGAACAGGTGGTGGCTTGTTTGGTTTTCTTTTCAGAGAGGAACACAAAATCCTGTGGGTTGGATTTGTCCAGCATCATGAAATGTGAGACTAAAAACGATGCTTCCTCCTAAGGATGAATTTCACAACTGCCAGACGTGGAATTAGTGCAAACAAAGCATCAGGTCACAATGGGCAAAGCAAGAGAATAAAGTTTGCTTTGAATTAAAAGCAGGAAAATTGCTGTGTTTGTTTAAAAAAGGGCTTTTCTGGCTCATTAATTGTGATGGTGTCTATTTTCATAGGGTGACTTGTTTGCCTGAGCCTGCTGACATCCCATTGGAGCTGTGCTGGGAGGAGCTGAATCATTTCTCCCTTTCAGTGGGATTTAAAGGAATTTCAACAGGAATGTCACGCAGACAGGGTCACAAGGGCTTCCCAGACCAAAGAGGGGCTGCTGGGCTGTGATGGCACCAAAATACATTGGTGTCGTTGTAACACACACTTTGAGGTGTCTGCTGGGGGTGGGAGAGGGGACTGACCCAGAGTAGAGGACCCAGATCAAGTGTTGGGTTCCTCAGAAAAACCCAGAGAGCAAAACGCCCTGAAAAACTTGTTGAAAAAATGGCTTTTTTTGGTGACGGGAAGCACCAGACACTGTTTTGATTTGATAGCTTGGAGTGCTCTGTGTCACAACAATCTGGGCTCTTCAGTGGTTTTCTCCAAAGTCTCTCCATCTCAGAAGACTTCAGGCACTGAAAGATTTGGGCTGTGGTTATTCTGTAGTTGCAGGAGCTGAGAGGCACCTGCAGGTGTCGAGGGCTTTACGGCTTAACCAGGGATGAGGGACATCTCTGAACTGGTGAGGGACAAGGTAGGGGGATCTGGATCAGGATGGATTTGGAGTCTTGAGTATCAAATTTTGTCCCTGTGGTCTCTGCCTAGAGCAGAACATGTCCCCATGCAATCCATTCATGGTGATGCTGTCAGGTTTAATTCTTCTCTGTGAGGGTGGTGAGGCCCTGGCACAGGTTTTCCCAGAGACTCTGTGGCTGCGTCATCCCTGGAAGTGTCCAAGGCCAGGCTGGACAGGGTTTGGAGCAACCTGGTCTAAGTGGAAGGTGTCCCTGCCCATGGCAGGGAGTGGAACTAGAAGATTTTGAAGCGTCTTCCAACCCAAACCATTCCATGATTTAAAAGAACTCCTCGCACATTCTTCTCACAAACTCAGAATTCAGCACGAGGGGAAGGGTTGTGCTCGGTTTGTTCTCGTGGCTCAGTGAATTTGATGGAGACAAATTCCTTCTGTCTGGGACACCCTCCCAGCCTTTGGGAAGAGCTGGCAGAGTGGACAGCACCAGAGGAAATTCTCCCTGGTGCAACTCACATTCAAGTCTGACTTTTTTTTGTGTGTATCCAGATCCTTCACCAAGGGGACAAACCTGACCAAGCTGACAAATTTCTGTGATAAAGTGACTGACCTGGTAGACAAGGGATGAGCTGTGGATATTTTCTATCTGGACTTCAGGAAGGACTTTGATGCTCTCTCCTATAAGATCATGGAATCAAGAAATGATTTAGGTTGGAAGGGACCTACAGACCATCCAGTTCCATCCCCCTGCCATGGGCAGGGACACCTTCCACTATCCCAGGTGGCTCCAAGCCCCATCCAACCTGGCCTTAAACACTTCCAGACATGGGACGTCCACACCCTCTTTGGGAAACCTGTTCCAAGATCCTTATGGACAAGCAGTTGAGGGATGGGCTGGATGGAAAAGCTGGGACTGCTCAGGCTGGAGAAGTGAAGGTTCAAATTGGTAATCTTATAAATGCCTATGAATTCCTGAAGGGAGAGAGCAAAGAGGAGAGAGCCAGGCTCCTTTCAGCGATTCCCAGTGCCAGGACCAGAAAAAGGACACAAACTGAAGCACCGGAAACATCAGGAAACATTTTATGACTGTGAGGTTGACTGAACGCTGGCAGAGGCTTCCCAGGGAAGTTGAGGAATCTCCATCCTTGGAGATATTAAAACCCCATCTGGAGACAGTCCTGCACAAGAGACTTTAGCTGGTCCTGCTTGAGAGGAGTGATTGGACTGGTGGAGCTCCAGATGCCCCTTCCAACCTTCCAACCTCCTCCATTCTGTGATTCTGGGAGTTTGGGAGTCTGGGATCTCTTTCTGATGCTCTGCTAAAGTCAAGGAGAGACGTAGATCCAGAAACAGAGAAATGGATCAGCCCAAGCTCTTTCCTGTGTCACAGGGTCTCCTGTGTGTGTGGCTCTGTCTTGTTTGACTCATTACAAGGGGTCTGAACCCGACCTGAAGCTGCCCATGGCTTTGTATTTCTCATTCCCATCTGTCCAAACACATTCTATTATTCCATTCCCATTCTCAGCATGATTATTTTGGAAAATCCCTCCCGAGAGATACCTGGAGGGGCACAGACAGAATCCACACTGAGGCCATCCTCATGTTTTCTGTCCTCTTGTTTTCCCTCTTCACAGGACACTCCTTGCAGTGTTATACGTGCAGGGATTTGACCCCAGTTGAGAAGTGCCAGACAATTGAGAACTGCACAGAGACTGAGATCATGTGCAAGACTACAATGTATTCCCTGGAGGATGGTAAGGACAATTCCTTCTTTATCCATACTTTTAACAGGAATCAGTGTTTTGACAGTGCTGGTGTGGAGACCGGTTCCTCTTTCCACTTAAATGTGGAAGAGACCTCCCATGGGAGCTCCAGCTCTCCTGCTCTTGTGGGAAGCAGTGTTTGTGTGAAGGAATATTTGGTGAATGCAAGCTCCTGGTTAATGCTCAGAAATAAGATTTAAGTTTTTTACAAGGCTGTGGGGTGATAGGAAAACAGGGAATGGCTTTAAACCTAATGAGGGTAAGTTTAGATTAGATATTAGGAAGAAATTCCTCCCTGTGAGGATGGTGAGGCCCTGGCACAGGTTGCCCAGAGAAGCTGTGGCTGTTCCAAGTGGAAGTGACCAAGGCCAGGTTGGACAGGGCTTGGAGCAACCTGGGATAGTGGAAGGTGTCCCTGCCTGTGGCAGGGGTTGGAATTCCATGATCTTGAAGGTCCTTTCCAACCCAAACCATTTATAATTCTATGACACCAACTCCTGGTCACCAGAAGACAAAAGAGAATGGTGTTGCTCTCCTCTGTTTTTCCCAGTCCTAACTGTTCCTGCTTTTTTTCTTTGCTGTAGTTTATCCCTTCACAGGAGTCTCGACTGTCACCAAGATGTGCTCCTCCACCTGCGTCCCCTCCGACGTGGATGGCATCGGGATGACACGTCCTGTCATCTGCTGTTACTCTGACCTGTGCAACTTCGATGGCGCAGCAAGTCTGAGGATCAGCGTTGTGCCGGTTGGGATCCTGGCAAGTTCCCTCTGTGCTTTTTTCTGGACTAGACTGTGAGGGGATGATGGGGGTCGTTCATTCTGAAAATTCCATGAAGAAAATAACCCCCCACCAGCCCAGCTTTCCATGTGGACGCCTCAAGAACAACCCTCAACAGCTCCCAAAAATTGTTGTTTTTATTTTTTTTAATATCCACACTTTTCCCACAATCAAGAGAAATGCAAAACTCAGGAAGGCCCAACACAATTTTAAAACTGATTTTTCAACAACTCCCACAAAATGAATTGTGGAGTTTCTTTGCTGTGCTGGTCTGGTTGGGTTTGAAGTAAAAAATTCAAATGTGTGAAGTATATTTAAGGCAAAAAATAGAGAATAGCCTTGAGAATAGCCTTCCATATCTCCTTAGAGCAGGTCCTCTCCACCCCATCATTTTCTGCTGTCCTTCCTAGATCTCTTTCTTTGTACCCAAAAGATTAAGGAGACATTTCTGTGTCCAAAATATGAGGCAGGAGACTGAACTTCCCATGCCAATGATCTGATCCAGGGAGGTTAAAATCTCGTGTTCTCTGTACCCTTTCAAGCAGAATAAAAAGAATCTTGTGTTAAAACAGTTGTAATCACATTTAGCTTTCCTTTTTTATTCACAAACTCCATCTTTTAGTGTTTATACAGAGTTGGGTTTTGGGGTCACTCGCACAGCAGATGGGTGAGACATTTCCCATTATCCCTCACTGGAAGTGACCTTCCATCAGCATTTCTTCCATCAACTCCCCTTGTACAAATCTATCTTTACTGGGAATACTGAGTAATGGCTTTTCCCTCAATTTGGAGATCAGTGAAATTACTTTTTCCCTTGCTTTAATCCTCCAGAGCATCATCTGCAATTCCTTGTCTGTTGCTCTGGGCTCCTACATTTTGATCTGTCTCGCCCTGATTCTTCATTTTCCTATAATCCCCTTCCCAAGGTCCAGCAAAAATATCCTCCTCCAATTATCACCCTGCTCCTGATATTTGGAATAATCAATCAAAATGTGATATTCCATTTGGCACATGTGGTTTCCAAGAGAGGTGGTACAGTTCCCATTCTTGGGAAGTATTCTTGGCCTAGATGGATGAAGTCCTGAGAAACCTGGGCTGACCTCAAAATTGGGAGACTGGATCAGGAACTTGGATTAGGAACATTCTTACATTGCCTTTCCAACCTGAGCTCCCTGTAAATCACGATGCACCCACTGGGATCTCTGGAACACAAACACCAATATTTCCAGGCATTCTACAAGGAACATATGCTAGGAAGAAATTCTTCCTGGGAGGGTGATGAAGTTTCCCAGAGAAGCTGTGGCTGCCCCATCCCTGGAAGTGATCAGGGCCAGGTTGGATGGGGCTTGGAGCAACCTGGAATAGTGAAAGGAGACCCTGCCTATGGCAGGGGGTTGGGATGAGAAAATCTTGAAGGTCCCTTTCAACCCAAACCATTCCAGTATTCCATGAAACTCTGAAAGGTCCTTGTTGGGGATTTCTCCAGCTCTGCCAAAGACACAGATCCTGGAGCCAAGTGGGTTGAAAAAGAGGTGCCACCTGGGAGAAAACCGGGAAGTCCCACAGTTTCTTTCGGAGTAGGCGGTTAAATTGTTCACTGCGTCCTTCAACCCTCCCATTTATGACTCTCTTGAACCAAGGATATTTTTTGAGGTCCACGCCCTCCAAAAATCATGAGACACAGCTGATTGCAGCCACCTCTCCGTAGCTGAACTGGAGCAGCTCCATAGCTGTCATTGCTTTGAGGAGCCGCGTGCTGATCCTCCCCTCCCTTCATTGGCCACGGATGCTTCACACCTTTGATCTCTGGCCAGTTTGGCAGCGTGTTTCCTGCATTCCAGCTGTTCCCTGCAGGGATCACAGCTCTGGGGGGAGATCTGGTGTGAAAGGCAGAAAATCTGTGTGGGTGAGGCTTTGGAGGTGCTCCCCTGGAGTGAAGCGGAGCTCTCCAAGCACAGGGTGATGCTTCATGGTTAAACATCAACCTGAACCTCTCTGTGATTTGTATATTTTCTGATATAAAAATTAATATGTCAATTAATATATGAGCTCTGTTCTACCTGGTGTGAAGCTGTCCTCAGCTTCCTGCTTCTGGAAATGTCTCTGACCATTTATTTCCCCGCCAATAGCCACGGAAGGACTTTCTTTGGTTCATTTTTGCTGAAATTTAATTCCTTCCTCATGCAGTTGACCTCCAGGTCCATCTGTTTTTTCTGATCCTCCTCACTCCTGGGGGCTGTTTGAGGCTCTCCCTGAAGGTTTCCCTGCACTTGTTTAGGAATGAGTCTTTTGCTCCCCTTTTTTTCCTCCCAAGCTCTCCCAACCCCTTGGGTTTGCCTCTTGTCCTGTCACGGTGAATCTTTGGAAGAGTTTGGCTCAGTCTTTTCTAGATCTTCTTTGAAACGCTGGGAGATGACAGCGGTGCATGTTTCAGAACAAAGGCAAGGAGAACTTCAGGGAGAGATGGATAACTTGTCCAAAAGCTGTCTGAGGAAATCAGGACGGACTTTTCTTGGTCAGTGGAGACTGGCTTTGGAGCAGACACCCATCCCACACCTCCCTGATACTTGTATGGAGCTGGGAAGAGTTGCCAGCTAATTTTTTGTTAATGTGAATTAATAAAGTGATCTGTGTTTTCGTCCTAGCTCAGCTTAGGCATGACTTCTTGTAGAACAGCCTGGCTCTGGTTTGTTGCTTCAGCTCCCAGCCTGGGAGCCCTTCCCATGGGCCTGGAGCTGTCTAAACAGATTCCCTTGGGAGCAGTAGGAATCAGGCAGGACTCCGGATAAACACAACCTCGCTGTACACAGAGCTAAGCTCCCTACAATATTTCTCTGAATATATTTTTTTTTCTCCCTGTCCCCAGAGGCAAAGGCAGGTGAATTCCCTCTTGGAATCCTTCCAGGTAAAATCCAGCTTGGTGACTGCAGGATATAGCACAGGAATCTGGGAATCAGCAAACAGCCCTGCCAGAACGCTTCACGGCTGCCTCTGAAAAATAGGGATCTGTGTCGTGCTTCCAATCCTGACAGAACAGAATCAGTCCATTGTGTTTGCTAATTCTTCCTTGGAGGAAGTGTTCCAAGAGGCCAAGGCCGTTATGATTTCCTGCTGGGATTGCAGAACCCTTCAGTGACATCCTGAAGAGGAGGCACCGAGGTTTTCTTTTATATCCCTGCATGAAAAAGCCCTTTGCTGCTGCTGCTGCTGCTGAAAATGTGAGGTCTGAATTTCAACAGTGCTCAAGTTGTTCCCTCTGGAAGTGCATCCCTCTAATTCCCTGGGGCAGGGACCCCTTCCACTAGACCAAGTTGTTCCCGCCCTGTCCAACTCGGCCTTGGACACTTCCAGGGATGGGGCAGCCACAGCTTCTCTGGGAAACCTGTGCCACCCACATAGGGAAGAATTCCTTCCCAATATCCCATCCAACCCTTCCCTCTGGCAGTGGGAAGCCATTCCCTATGTCTTGGCACTCCACGCCTTGTCCAAAATCCCTCTCCAGCTCTCTTGAAGTCCCTTCAGGCACTGGAAGGAGCTCTGAGCTCTCCCTGGAGCCTTCTCTTGTCCAGGTTGAACACCCCTAGC
Source organism: Edolisoma coerulescens (assembly GCA_013397115.1). Classification (NCBI taxonomy): domain Eukaryota; kingdom Metazoa; phylum Chordata; class Aves; order Passeriformes; family Campephagidae; genus Edolisoma; species Edolisoma coerulescens. The sequence continues at coordinate 231,941 of VWZW01004128.1, forward strand.
TCTCCCAGCCTGTCCATGCAGTGCCACCTTACTTTCCTGGAAAAAAAAAACCCTGGATAGGTGTGCCCAGAGTGAGCATCCCAGTTTGCAAGCAGAGCTGTGCGTGTGCCTAGACCAGGAAGCAGAAACGTGCACTCATAAAATCCAGGAAGTTCTTTTCAAAACTGATTTTAAAAACAAATCTGGATGGCTTCCTTCACTCCGAGGAGAGTTCTCGTGGTTATATAAGGGAGATTATCTTTGACTTCAAGGCTGTGGCAATGTGACTCAGGCCCTCAAGGGCAGGGCTGTGTCACCGGGCCGTGGTTATGCATTTGCAAATCCCTGCTCCCTATGGCAACCCCACCAACCCCTTTGCAAACAAACTGGGAAGGGCTTGGACCCAGCACAGGTATCCAAGGGAGAATGGAAACTCTGGCTGATGTTTGGAAAGATATCCAGCTGGATGCGAGAGCAACTGAGGCCTAATGAGAGGTGTTTTGGGGTAAAGCAGAAATAAAAGGAGTGGCCTCCCAGTATGGATCCAGATCTGGAATTAAACATGAGGTTGGAAGGCAGCTCTGGAGCCTGTGGTCCAACCCTCTGGGCTGTATTGGGAGGCAATTCAGCTGTTCTTCCCAACATGTGGATGGAAGTGCTGTTCCAAAGCCCATTTTTGGTGAATTGTGGAGTTTTACGGACTTTTATTAGGCTACTGTAAGATAAAGTTGGGGTGGGAGCTGAGCCATCCTCCACAGTTCTCTTATTCATGGATGAACAACATTTCATGGAATAATAAGATGGTTTGAATTGGAAGGGACTTGAAAGATCATCCAGTTCCAACTCTCAGCCATGGGCAGGGATTTTTCCACTACCCCAGGTTGCTCCAAGCCATCCAACCTGGCCTTGGGCACTTCCAGGGATGGGGCAGGCACAGCTTCTCTGAGCAACCTGTGCCAGGGCCTCACCACCCTCCCAGGGAAGAATTTCTTCCCAAAATTTAGTCTAAATTTATTCTTCCTTTCAAACAGAATTGTTTCTGTTTGCTGGGACATGTTTACAACCTGATTTTTCAGAGTAATTAATCATTTAAATATCTTCACAAACCACACAGAGTTTTTTATTTTGTGAACTTTAGCAAAGGGCTTTGGTTCAGTGTCCCACATGACAATTCCCAGGTTTATGGCACGGCTTCCTTGACTCTAAAATGAGAGGAATATTTATCAGCCAGCTTTGATGCTGAAGTTTTTGTGTCTAAATTCAGGGTCTGAGCTCCTCAGAGGAAAAGTTGCTGTAGAGCTTCAAAGCCTTGTTCCAATAATTTGTTAACTTGGCAATGAATCCTTCCCAGTGTTCCCATTTGATTGTATCCAGGGAATGCAGGACACTTTCCAGGTACAAAGTTTTCCTGAGAGAAGGATCTCACAGAAAGCTTGGCTGGAAATGTTGCATTCTCCACCCCCAAAATCAAGGTCTGGATGCCCAGTGCATCCTTGTCCCAGTTATCAGCTGGAATTAGAATATGCAGCTATTTATAAGGAAAACCTGCATCTGGATCCCAAAAATAGAGCGGGATAAAGCCTTGTGAGGAACTAAAAACACATTGGAAACAGCAGCGCTGCATTTCAACAGCTCAGGTGTGTTGAGCCTGCTTTCCTCAAAAAGCTGTTTACTCCAGTGGTAACTAATTCCATGCATCTTTCCAGACCTTTGGGATGGCAGGACACAGCCCAGGGATTGAGCATTGAGTTTTCAGGAGAGAAGCAATGCTATAAAATGAGGAACAGGAATGGTTCAGCCTCGTTTCTGCTCCTGTGATTGGGAAAAAGATGATCCCACTCTGGCCTGGACCTGTCAGGGCTGCATGCCACCCACCCCCACGGGATGCTCATTCCCTTGGGATTGGGTGCACCAAGGAAATGGCAGGGACATTTCCTGGCGTTATTTCTACCTGAGTGCTGGGAGGAGGTGGCTTTGTCACTCCTTGTCCCCAAAAACAAAGCCTGAGAATCCTGGAGCCAATCCAGCTGCAAACATCTGGGGGCTTGTAGTCAGCTCCGACAAACTCCTAAAAGCCTCATTAAGCTGAGGTGCACCTAGTCCGTAATGAACCAATAATGTTGGCACATGTTGTTCCAGAGTTTGGATGATTACAGGATTCCATAAAACCCATTAACTCTTCCTTGGCCTCCAGGGCTGGCAAGAGGCTGCCAAAATAAATGAGGTTATTGAGCAACGAGGGAGAAACAAGAACACAGCCCCATCCAATCCATCCATCCATCCATCCATCCATCCATCCATCCATCCATCCATCCATCCATGTACACGTGCTCCTGCTGTCCTGGCCTTCCCAGAAAAACCAGCCACTCCCTAGGGCTCCTAATCCAAACACTGCTGGCACCACGGTTCAGAGGTTGGGACATGGATCAGGATGGATTCTGTCACTCTGGGATTTCTCAGCTTGAACAGAGCTTCCCTGAGCAGCTCAGGGTGGGGTGGAGGATGGTTGAGTTCTAAAGCTTGGAAAAATCCATGGAATCATGGCAAGTGGAGAAATGACATAAAAGAATATGTCTGGAGGAAAGCAAAAAGAGAAGCTGAATACCTCAGTTTAGACTAGAAATGTGGAGGGATTTCTTGACAGAGAGGGGCATCAAACATTGGGACAGGCTTCCCGGAGCGGTGGTTGGTGCCCCAAACCTGTCAGTGCTTAAGAAACATTTGGAAAATGACCTTTATAACAAGGTTTAACTTTTGATCAGTCCATGAATGGTCAGGCAGTTGGATTAGATGGTCATTGTAG
>VWZW01004128.1:234770-298003 GCA_013397115.1 Edolisoma coerulescens
CCCCTCCCCTCCCCCAGAGACATTTCCAGAAAAAAAGGAAATTCTGTGCCTGAAGATCCATTTTTACTTTGCTGCCATTTCTCGTGTGACACGGAATTTTCTGTAGGTTTTAGATGCACTTGTGGGACCAAATGATTTTCCCCAGAGCAAAAAGTGAGTGCTTGACTCCACACACCTGATATTTCTTTCCCAGTGACCTCCTGGCTTTTCAAAGCAGCCTCCTGCCAGGAATTGCATTTTATTCCAAGAAAAAAAGAGAACACCAGTGGGACTCTCATCTGTGTTTTTCTGTGGAATAAGGATTCATTAATTACTTTTATAAAGGGGTAATATTGTAGCTCAGAGGTTGTCTGAATAAAACATCTCAGCTCCTTTGTCCAACCCAAGAGACGGAAAACAACGGATCCTCCAAGGACCCTTTTTGTGACGTTCTCCTAACTGGTGACATCTTGCCCAGAGCTTCGATTTCTCAAGGTGACAGTCACAAATAATGATAATTATTGTGCTTGGAGTGCTGATCCTCCAACAGCAGATCAGAACAGGCTGCAGCCCATGGAAATACCATCCAAGAGCAGGGAGAAGAAGAGCAGGAATTTGTTCTCCATGTGCTTTTTGACCATCATAGCAGTGAAGGTCTGGAATATGAGCCACAAAGATGCACCGATTTCAGATGAGTTTTTTTCTTCAGAGAAATGATAGAAAAAATAAGGGTGGGAGTTGACTTTTAGAAGCTCAGGAGACCCTTGGCACGTGGTCCCTGAGTAGTGAAAGCCCCTTGAGATACCAAGACTGGCTCTCTGTGCTTGAGGAACCCCAACCAGGCTGTGACATCTTTGCACAGAGCTGACACAGCAGAAAGAAGATTTCCGAGACCCCTTTTGTAATCCAAGGGCACCAGCAGGCAAAAATCCCTTCCTAGTTGCATTCCCCAAAGTTCTCAAACTGCCCATGGATGGTGGACAATGGCATTTTGTTTAAAACACCTCATTTTTTTGGGAAAAATCAGATATTTTGCTATTCCCTCTCCCCTCCTTTTCAGGATGACTTTCCTGCTCTGCTGTGAGTGCGTCAAAGTCTGTCACCATCTCCAGGGTGTTTGTTTCTCTTTCAGATTTGGGTGGCATCTCCCAATGCAGTGACAGCTGTCTTGATGCTAAAAACACCTCTTCCCCTGTGGCTTCTCTCCCTGGAGATTGGCAGCAGCCAGGAAAGATTAGGAACAAAGCCTGGCTTGTTTTCAGCCTGGCTTTGTAAGGACATGGCTCATCTGATCATGGCTTTGTGCATGAGCAGGTAACAACACAGAGTTGCTGCTTTGGATTCGCTGCATGGCAGGAGTTTGTGAAGGCCCTGTGGATTTCAGGAAACAGATTTTTTGAGTGGAAAAGGTTCAATTGAAGCTTCTGCTGGGAATGAAGACACTTTTTTAAGGATTCAGAAGGTCCGTGATGAAGAACTACATCAAAGCAAGTTGATAATCAGCTCATGGTGAGCCTGTTCCCAGGAATCCCACTTCGGATCGATGTTCCTCACTGGGAGCAGTGGCACATCCCTCTGCAAGCATCTCCTAACCCTGCTGGCTTCCAGCCACCCTCTGGAATCCCGCCACTGCCCAGGGCAGAGTTTCGACTGGCAGAATTCCACCCGCCCCCGGGATTTCACGGAGGCAAAGCCTTGAGCCCCAGCCCGTGTTTGTGCCTCGTCTGGGGAACCCAGGGAGCAGCCAAGGAATGTGTGGAGCAGCAGGGCTCAAAGAAGGGGCAGAGTTTCTCCCAAGCATCCCAGGCTCCCCACTCTGCTCCTCTGGTGGGATTTTTGGAGGTGTCCTGTGTAAGGCCAGGAGCTGGACTTGATGATCCTGGTGGGTCCCTGCCAACTCAGGATATTCTGTGATTCCATGATTCTAAATCCAAAGGTACTGCAGGCGCAAATACACTGATGCTGGAGCTCCTTGACATCACTCAGCCTGCTTTTCCAGGAAATCTTTTATATCTCCTTCCCTGATTATTTGGTGAAAGCAATTTCTGTTTCAAGGATGTGAAGGGGTGGATGTCCCAGTCCCAACAAGACAGGAATAACTCTACTGCTCCTGGATGATGAGTCCACAGCAAGGCTGTGCATTAAAACAAGATTTGAACTGCGCCTCAGTACAGGGGTGTCACTGCTGGTGTGACTGAGGACACATCAAATTGTCCTTGGAATGGGCAGGAAAGACATGAAAACATGGAAAACATATTCACCCCTTGTATTTCACAGGCCTGGAGTGGCAGGACAGGGGGGAATGGCTTCCCACTGACAGAGGGCAGAGGGATAAATGGGATATTGGGGAGAAATTCTTGCCTGTGAAGGTGGGGAGACCCTGGCACAGGTTTGCCCAGAGAAGCTGTGGCTGCCCCATCCGTGGAAATGCTTGGAGCAGCGTGGGATAGTGGAAGGTGTCCCATGGCAGAGAGGTTGGAATTTGATGATTTTTATGGACTCATCCAACCCAAACCAGTGATTCCTTTGAGAGACCTGCTGGCCGGAGGCAGCCTGTAGTATTTATGTTCAGGTTCTGGGTCAGGTTTTTGGGACTCTGATCCAGGGATTTCATATATTTTGGCTTTCAGTTCCCTGTAATGTGTTGGATCTCACGGATTTCAGCAATTTGTCGAACTAGGAACTGGTGCAAAATTGTTTCCACCCAGGGCACAACGTCCTCACCCACATTTACTGAGGATATTCAGAAACTTAAAGCTCAGTCCTAAAGTTGTGTGGCTGGACCATGCCTGGAGCTACCAACGTGTGACAATTCCCATCTGTCCAATGGGGGCTGAGGGGGGGAAAGGGGATCGGGACCCAGACCGGGGCACAGAAGGATTAAAACACACCCTGTGTGTTTTCAAACCTGATGGGAATGTGCAGAATGTGGCCCCAGATCTGTGCCGGAGGTGGAGCCCACCCAGACCATCTGCCCCAGCCTTTTACAACACTCTGAGCATCTCTCTCCTATCCGAGTGACCCAAAATGACTTTTCTAAATTAAGATTCCCAACCACGACGCTGTGCTCCACTTCCTTCCCCCTCAACACATCTGCTGCTGACACCAAAAGGTTCTTTTCACCTCATTTTTAGGCTTTGTTTTCAGGCCTGGGGCTGTACAGGATAAAGAGGGAAAGAGGCTTCTGTGCTCCTCTGGAATCAGGGATGAGAGAGTCACACAGGAGAAAAATGAAGATATCCAGGAGAGGATGTGCTGCTGTGTCAGAGGCAGATGCTCCAAGCCCTCCAAACCCTAATATGGAAAAATAGCTCTATTTTAAGACCGGAAAAAAAGTGCACATGATAGGTTTGAGATGAGAAATAATTTGGGAGTGATATTGAAAATGATATCACTGCTGCTGTACTTCAGTGCTGCCAGGCGCATTCCATAATTAATAACTCCTTCAGATGGAGTGACTTTCCTTTGAGGGTGTGGAATTAAACATTTAAATCCCTCTCTGTAAATACAAGGCTGTGGCAGAGCTCTCCAGAAGCCTCGCAGCTACACTCTAATGTATATTTATATTCTAGATAAGTATTTTTAGCAAGAACTACAAGTCCTCTCTGCATTTGATGACATCAGAGCTCTGTTTTACATGCAACGTCCCGACTGCAAAAAATATCCCCTTCTTTTTCCTGCTCTTGGAATGCTGCAATAATTTCTGCCCTTGTCTCATCTCTCTTTCTTTCACATTTAATGTGAGTTCCAAGAGGGCTGTGTGGGGTTTTTTTCCCTCTCTCACTCCCAAAGATGGTAAAATATATAAAATTTTTTAAAACTGAAGCAGCCAAACAGCTCCTGGTGTTTCCCACCTTTGCAATTGGGGCATGGTGGGATAACAACCACCACTCATGGTCTGACCGGTGTCCTGCTGTGGAAAGCAACTGGAAATGATCCCTGCTGGAAAACCCAGTCCTTTAAATATTAATCCTGCTGTTCCCGTGATGCTTCTGTGGGAATTCTGCCCAGGGCAAACCAGGATTGAACCTGGGTCCTCCTTCAGTTCAAATCCAAGCTGAGTGTTGTGTGTTTCCAGAGGAGGAATTATCTTTTGGAATGCCCACTCCACCTTCAGAAGTCGTGGAGCCCATGAGGAAAGGCTACTCGAGGCAGACACAAATTCCTGATGGAGGTGGGACTCAACAGGGTATCCCAGCTGGAATATCCTCACAGATGAGCCTCTGCTGTTCTTTCCTCTCTAATTTCTGGGTGGAAAAAAGCACTTCAGGTTTGTAACTGGAAGCAGGAGGTGCAGACCAGGAAAAAATTCCTCCCTGTGAGGATGGTGAGGTCCTGGCACAGCTTGCCCAGAGAATTGGTGGCTGCCCCATCCCTGGAAGTGTTCAAGGCCAGGTTGGACAGGGCTTGGATGATCCTGGGATAGTGGAAAGTGTCCCTGCCTGTGGCAAGGGGTTGGAATTCGATGATGTTTAAGTTCCCTCCCCACCCAAACCATTCCAGGATTGGAACGCACATCTCTAGGGCTGCCCCACATTTGCAGAAGGGCTAGAAGATGATGGAAAATGCAATTTTTTTTGTCCAGATCAAGCATAAGGTAATGAGGAATGCCCTCAAACCCAGAGATAAAATCTCTGGATGTGCTGGGAAGAACAAACCCTCAGACGGACAAGAAAAATCCTTCAGCAGAGCAATATCAGCGCTGGATTCCGCCTGCTGCGAAGCCTCACCTGGCAGGGCCGAGAGGTTGCAGGTCTTTTTCTGGCCCTTTGGAGACACATTTTCCTCTGTTCTATTTTCTCCAGCCTATATTTAAACTTCTCCCTCCCTGAGTCCACTTGACCCAGTGACGCAAAAGTCCGGCCAGGCCTTTGAATCTCCTGCATTTCCTGGGGCCGTGGCACTGGCTGGGTTTAACTCCTAAGGAGCAAAAGAAGGGATAAATAACAGCAATAACCAAAGAAACGGCAAATTCAATTTTTTAAAGTGCTCCCAGTGAGGCCTGTTCAGCCTCGGAGCTGCCACAGTGTGAACAGGTGACATGTAATGCAAAAAAGGCCATTTTGTACCCCTGTGTGAAGGGTTTGTCACCTCTCCTAATCAAGGGACGTGTTAGAGGTGCTTTGAAGATAAAAATATGCTTTTGAGTCTGTTCTGGCTCCAGTAAAAACTCGTGGCCACGTTGGCAGGTAAGTCCTGGGTGACAGGAGGGGCAGGGTGCCCACAGCCAGCACTGGTGACCCAAGGGGACAGTCCCCACATGGAGCGTCTTTGCAGCACAGAACGGTCACTCCCAGCCTCCTATCAGCCTCGATGCTGAGCTCAGGCACTTTCTCTTTTGCTCCATGAAACCCCCCAGTTCTCCCAGTGCATATCCCAAAAGATCCTCCTGTCCCACTGGACTATATTTTACCCTTCTCCCTTTTCTGGCAGGAATAGCCTTAAATCCGGCTCTTCCAAGGAGGATTTTTGCACTCCCTTGTTCATCCCTGTGTGTAGTTTTCCCTCTCTCTGGCACAGGGCAGTTTGGGAGCTGAAAAACCAGCCAGACACTCGCTCCCTGCGCCCTGTGCTGCCCCACACTCCTTTCCCATGGGAATATCGAGCATGAAAGAAAGATGCTGCAGGCTGAAAACCGGAGAATCCAACTTTATTTACAAAATTCTCACCCAGAAGGGAACCCTCACCCTCCCAGTCCCTCTGTATCCAGACCCTGCCCCATCCACACGTGGAAAGCAGAGCCCAGGATCCTGCAGAAAACGTGGAAAGGCCTCTGGAGACAGAGCTGGAAGCCAGGATAAAAAAAACAGTAAAGTGATCTGAGGATGGCAGGGATGGAGCTTTGCGTCTGGTCTGACACATCTGACTGGTTTTGAAGCAGGGAAAAACAGAACAGATGAGTGGGAAGCAAGGGCTGGAGCTCAGTGTCTTCGAGGGTGGGTGGAATACTGGGATCGGAGTAAATTCCAATTATTATCCTCTCCATGGCATTTTTGCCCTGTAGATCTCAGCATTGCCAGGGGGTTTCAGGGAAGCTGTCAGCGTTTTAGTGGAGCTCTGAAGGTTTCACCTCCAGGAAAAAGGGCTCATCATCCTCCTGAGCTCACAGGGACCTCTGCCAAGGAATGCAAAATTGTCAAGAGTTTTCTTCTAAATGGTGCCGAGACAGACCTCGAGAAACAATTCCCTCCGTGCAAGGAGGAAAAAGAGCCCCCCTGCTTTGGTTTCTTGTGGAAACAGAGTGGAAAAAGGGAAAAAAATGGAGGAAAAATAGACTTTGCCACAGAGGAGGTTGCAGGGGTGCCGTGAACACACGAGGATGGTGCACGGGGTGTATCCATGCTCCATTCTGCTTTTGCTTCTTGATCCTCTGGACGGCCCCTGGCAATAGGAACAGAGGGAATGGAAAATTCCCTGGATCTCTGTGAGCTGGGCACACCTGGCTCATTCATATCTGCTTCCACTCCAGCTGCTTTTACATCAGAATCAATCCTACTCCAAGCAAGTCCCAGCTGGGATCCCAGCACTCTGAACCGATTTTCCCAGAGTTGAGGGTCTGGGATAACCATTACTTTTCCTATCCTGCAGTTTCTGCTCAGGGTGGATGGAGGGAGGGCAGAGCAACATAAGAATTTGCTTGGAATAGTCTTTAAAACATCTGGAAAGGGAAATCCGGGAGCTCCGACTGCAACCTGAGCTCAGGCAGAGGCTGAGGGGGGGGAAGTGTTTGTCTGGCCAAACTTGGAAATTTGGGTTTGCAAGTCTGACCTATCCTGGTCTGTCAGTCCAGGGAGTGTTCCGAGCTTCCCAGAAATCCATTCCATTCCCACATGGAAGCTGAGCCCTTCTGAAATAATTCCTTATCTTATCCTTGGAATTAAGCACCAGCTCTCTGCAGTTGCCACCCACACTCTGATGGGCAGGAAGTAACTGGGCCCAGATCCATCTGCTCCTCTCCCTCAGGATGTGGCACAGGTTGTCCAGAGAAACTGAAGCTGTAGCTGCCCCATCCCTGGAATTGTTCCAGGTCAGGTTGGACGAGGCTTGGAGCAACCTGGGATAGTGGAAGGTGTCCCTGCCTGTGGCAGGGGGTTGGAACGGGATGATCTTGAAGGTTCCTTCCAACCCAACCCATTCTCTGTGGGTCCTGAGGACCAGAAGCAGCTGAAGGTGAGGAACATCTGCTTAAACAGCTGGAAACTGGAGATTTGAGGGGTTTAAGTCCAGGTGCCCAAACTCTTGGCTTGAATCCAGCATTGGAGATGGGGTGAAGCCACACGTCAGCGAAGAAGGACATTCCCGAAGCATCTAAGAGTTCATGAGGCAGCTTGGCAGGGAGAAGGGTGGGTGTCTGGCTGGAGCTGGGACACTTGTGACCTCACAGGGAGCACTGGAGGACCGTGCCGGCCACCATGGCCACCAGGCCCAGTGCTGTGGAGCTGCTCCTCACCCCACTGCTGCTCCTGGTGTCATCTGTGCACAGGTCGGTGTAGCAGCAGGATTTGGGCTTGGATGCTCCTATCCCGTCATAGGAGAGGCATTCCTCCTCACATTCCCTGGTCACGGTGATGTTGCCAAAAAAGGGATAACCTGAGAGAGGCAGATTGGAGAGGGGGAGAAATGGGAAAAGGAAATGGGATCGAGAAACACTGACAGAGGAGGTGTTGGACATCCCTAATCCATGGGGGCCTCTAATCCAGCCTATTTTTTGTGGGAACAGGTCTGCCAGTTCTCACTTCTGACTCTCTCTCACCCTCCTGCTCATTCCAAAATCATTCCAGGATGGACAAGGGACACAAGGCCCAGTAGATGTTTGCATCATCTATAAATTCAGGGTCTGTAAAGATATCGGAGTAGGAAATGCAATACAGAGGGAATAAATGCAGTGAGTCCTGATACTTCTCTGTGAGGCTCCAAATCTGATGGATTTCTCTCCTTCCCTCTTTAAACCGGGATAATTTCACCTGGATTTTTATAGAGATGTTAAAGGATATTCCAAGCTGGGACTGGGATGGGGAGAGGGAAGTGTGGCCAGCAGGTTGAGGGAGGTGATTCTCTCCCTCTGCGCAGGTGAGACTCCACCTGCAGAGCTGCCTCCAGCTCTGGGGTCCTGAGTGGAAGAAAGTCATGGACCTGTTGGAACAGGTCCGGAGGAGGCCATGGAGATGCTCCAAGGGCAGGAGCCTCTCTGCTCTGGAGACAGGCTGGAAGAGCTGAGGGTTCATCTGGAGAAGAGAAGGCTCCTGGGACACCTCAGAGCCCCTTCCAGTGCCTAAAGGGGCTCCAGCAGAGCTGGAGAGGGACTTTGGACAAGGGATGGGGGGACAGGAGAAGGGGAAATAGCTTCCTACTGCCAGAGGGCAGGGTGAGATGGGATATTGGGAAGGAATTCTTCCCTGTGAGGATGGTGAGGCCCTGGCACAGGTTTCCCAGAGAAGCTGTGGCTGCCCCTGGATCCCTGGAAGCATCCAAGTCCAGGTTGGACAGGGCTTGGAGCAACCTGGTCTACTGGAACGTGGGGGTTTGGAATTCAATGATCTCTAAGCTCCCTTCCAACCCAATCCATCCTGGAATTCTCGGATTTCTCCCCGGGAACCCCTCAGGGGGAGTGCTGGGACTCACCTGTCTCCACGGAGTGCAGCGTCGTGGTGCACACGGTGGCTCTTGGGGGACACAGGGTGGCCGTCCTGCACTTGGAGATGTCTGTGGGCTCCTTGCACGTGTAACATCGTAGGGACTGGGCTGCAGAGGGGACAGGAGGGCTCTGAGGTGACACAGCAGGGAAGAAAGACCCAAATCTGCAGCTTCCCGACCCAAATGCAGCGGTGTCCAAAATTAGGCACATCTGGGGGCAATGGCAAAGCTTGCGTATGCCAGGCGGGAAAGACCAAATCCCAGCACTGGAGGACAAGGGTGGTGTTGCAGGAGCTGGGCCTGAGCACGACTTTGGGGGCTCAGCAGCCCAAAAAAGAACAGGGATTTAGAGGGATCTGTTCCTTGAGGAGCTTTGGTAGGTCTGAGTGTTCTCTCTAAGAATTCAGCCTGCAGAAGAGGAGGCTTGAGGGGAGACTTTTTTGGGATCTACAACTTCCTCATGAGGGGAAGTGGAGGGACAGGTGCTGATCTCTCCGTGACCAGTGACAGAATCCAAGGCCTGAAACTGTGTCAGGGGAGGTTTAGGTTGGATATCAGGAAAAGGTTCTTCCCCCAGAGGGTGGTCAGGCACTTGGAATGAGATTCCCAGCATGGCATCAAGAGTTCAGGAAGTGTTTGGACAACTCTCTCAGGCACAGGATGGGATTGTTGGGATGTCCTGTGCAGGGCCAGGAGCTGGACTTTTATGATCCTTGTGGGTCCCTTCCAGCTCAGGATATTCCATGATTTTAAAAACCAGCTCCTTCTGCTGACAGCAGCATTCCCCAGCTGTGACAGTGGCAGTTCCCCCATCCCTCCCCTCACAGCGACAGCTCCTTCCTGCTTGTTTTAAGGGAAATTCTGCAGGAATCAGTAACTGAGAGCAGGATTTAAATTTCAGAGCTGTATCAAAGATCCTGAGGGCTGAGCGTGGCCTCAAACCCACTCTCATCAGGGGCTACTGCTGCTTTTATTTAAACCTTTGCTGGCTGCCACCTGAGGGAGGGACATCTCTAAATACGCAAATCTTGGTCACAGCGGCTCTCAAAAATCTCAGTGTGAGCCCTGTCCATCCACAGCCAGCAGATACCGAGAGTGTGGATTTTCCAAAGTTCTGCTGATGCGGCTCGATGACAAAAACCAGCCTGGTTTGAGATTTTCTATCCTACCCTCCTTCCACCGGCTGAAAAACAACCTGAAAGCGTCCAGTGCCATCTATTGGTAAAAATTCACACCGACGCTGGTTTTTTTTTTTTTTTTGTTCCCGTTCTTCTGTCAGAGAGGAACCTCTGCGGCTTTGTGATAAGGATAAATATTTTTGAAGGCATTTGTTTGAACACCTGACTTCAGAAGGAATTTTTAAGGCATCTACTCCTCGTAGCAGGTCCTTTGGAAAATTCAGCTGTGGGGTAGAGCCTGCACAATGCAAAACTTTTCTTTGCCTCTTTGCAGAAGTAAAAAGAATTTTTTTTCCATGGGAATATTTCAATGTTCTTGTGGTAAACAGGGGTGGTGGAGCCATCCCTGTTTACCCCAGCTCAGGACCTCACTAGATCCCTTCCCAACGTTCCATGAGACGTTGTTTTATATTTTAACAGAGGTAACACATTATCAACAATCATTTGGATGTCTGTGGATGCGTAGGATGGAAGGATGAATGGATGGACAGATGGATGGAGCAGTTCTGGCTTAAGGCACTCGAGAAGCTGCCCTGCAGCCCTTGGGGTGAGGTGATTTCCATTTCCAAACCTCAGCATTTTCATGGATGCGAGCAGGGAAGTGCTTTGGGGGAATTAATCCCAGTTAAAAGCAGGTTTAAGGAAGGAAAACCTCAACCCCCTCATCTGTCACTGGCTCTGGGTATGGCATTTGGAGAACACGGGTTTTGTGGGATGGTTGCATGGAAAAGCTGAAATCCATAAGGACCAGGAGAGGAGAACTGAACAGGGACAGCTCTGTGTCCTGATCTGAGCCAATAATTCCCTGTTCCTCATTGTCCAGCAGGACCTTCCATCCCTTGATAGCAAACCTCGGGAATATGAATGGTCACAGACACATCCCTCAGTTGCAAGAGGGATGCCTAGACCAGCTGCTTCCCTCTGGATCATCCCAAAAAAATTATTTCTGCCTTATTTCAACTATAAAGCAAATGGAGTTGATACTCTGTTTCCATAAAATTCTTGGAGACCTTGGGTGGTTTCTCAAAAATTCCATTAAATCCAAGACAGGGCTCCAGATGGAGATGTTTGATCCCTGCCCGGGCTGCCTTTCCTTTGAGGTCTTCCAGGGTCCCATGGAAGCAGCCTGAGGATCTCTGGGGCCCGTGGGCTGTAGGTTAAAGCCCTCTGGGTTGGTGTCATCCCTGGAATGGCTGTTCCAGGCAGGGATGCAGCTGCAGTCAGTCACATCCGGATGGAGGAAGGACACAGCGATGACCAAACCCTGCTGCCAGCTTGCCCAAGATCCAGACCCATCACGGACCCAGGGGAATTTCCCATTCCCACCTATCTCCTGAAATAAGGGAAAATGCTGGAGCTGGGGGTTTAATAAAACTTTCCAATGTCCTTGGAGTTTTTTCTCATACCCTCACCCTTATCTACATTAAAGTTTCACCTTCTGGTTTTCAGCACTTCCTGCAGCCAGCTGGGAGGTTTTAGGAATGGTGAGAGCTCGGGATGAACATATCCCATCCCATTCCTGAAGGTACAGGGTGGCAGCTTAGGTAGAAGCTGGCGCTTCAAGCTCTTGCCCAGGCTGGTCCTGCCCTGTGCCTTGTGGTTGTCCCCTCCATCCCTGGGTATGGGTGACAGGTATCCAAAGGATGTCCATTGCTCCCAGCCAGGCATCACAGCTCTTCCCACCAGGAATGCATCTCCCCTTTCCCATTTCACCGTCTCCTTGGACCTTCTTCAATACAAAAGGTGTCATTTCTCCTACCTGGGGTTTATCAGGTCTTTCCCCTCCCTCCCCTCCCAGGAATTTCCCGGGGGGTCCCTGGAGTGTTGGGAATGAGGAGCTCTTACCCAACTCCACGAATGCCAGGCCCAGCAGGAATCCAAACAGGAGTTTCTTCATGCTGAGAGCAGATCCAGGCAGCCAGGACAGTTCCAGGGAGCTGCTCCCAGGGAGCTTTATATGTTTTCCCACCCTCCACCACCTGTTGTTGATCCTGTGGGCGGATTCCCTCGGGGTGATCAGGGGAGAGCCCAGCTCCAGTCTGGATTGGGATTTGCAGAGGAACAAGTTCCCCGACAGGGTGACATCACCACAACGAGCAGACTCCTGCCATACCTCGGCTCTTCCCCAGGTTTATGTCCCGGGGCTGGTCCCATGGAAAAGGAAAAACACGGCTGGCACTGCAAGGTGTGGCCCCATGCCAGGGCTTGGATGGGGAATGTGACAAGGTTTGTTTGCTCCTTCCAGTCTGGCTCCACGAGCCCAGAGCTGGCTTGTGGCGCACGTGTTGCACTGGCCAACCACCATCAAGGGGCAAGTGACAGCAGGCTGGGCTTCCACGTGCTTTGGAGAAATGATTCCATGAGCTGGCATGACTGGGGTTGCCCAAAGATGTCTGTTTTCCCAAATCCAGTTCAAAATCAAGCCTGGTTTCTGGATCCCAGCTGAGCTGCTGGGCATGGGATTCACTTGGAGGCCAGGGGGATATGGTGCTTTCAAGTCTGGAATTGGGATGAATCACGTGGTTTCAGGTCCTGGGTCATGCTGGCAAAGCAGGATGCTTAGCCTTCCTTTGGAAAGCTGTCAATTATTCACCAAATTTTATCCTTAAGCTGGGAAATAAACCCAACGTGGAGCAATGAATCAATTTTCCCCCTCCGGTACCTTCCTGATAGCAAATTTCACTTTATCCACATCAAGACAACCCTTTCAAACGTCATAATTTAGTTTGCATCTCATCCAATATTTGGGGAAACAGCTTCAAATGCTTGGAGCTGGGGAGAAATGATTTACTTCTCCCTTTGGATTGAGCCACTGGTATTTTATATTTCACAGGAAAAGCTGATAGACTTTTTGTCAGGTTTGTTGTGACCCAAATTGGAAAACCCCAGCGTTGTGCAATTTCCCATAAAACAGCTGAACAAGCCAAAGAGGCAAAGTTTGTGAATCACTGGAGCCCTTGGAGACTTTAGGGACGGAGATGAGGTGAGTTGAAGGTGCTTTAATGAGGTGCTTTGCCTGTCACAGACTTGTTATGACAACGCACGTGGGAATTGCTGCCATTCCCGGCAGCCTCTCCTTCTTCCCATTTGGAGGATGGTTTCCAGTAACCTGAGAAGTGTTGCTAATGAAAATTTCCACAGCCACGGATGACACAAAGCTGACAGAGCTGTGGGAAAGGGAGAGAAAGACCTACACCCTAATCCTCCTCTATGAGAGTGAAAATTATCCTTTATTTTATCTTCCTGCGCTGTCGGAGATCAGGCGCATAAAAAAACCTGAATCAAACATAACTTTCTGGGCAAATAGGAAAAAAAAATCCACTTGGTGAAAGCCACCAGAACTGGTTACATCCAGATCCCTGCTTGGAACTAGGCAGCTCAAGGCACATTTGAGCAACGTCCTAATTAACAGCCATGAAACTGGAAAAGATCCAGTGCTTTCAGCATTCCAGGTGGCTGTGCCTCAATGGGAAAGCATGGTGGGATTGGCACAGTAAAGCTGCTTGGTGGATTGTGGAGTGGAAATGTCCACGGAGACATCCTCTCCTACCTGAAAATTGTTCAATATGGAGGATTTTTTGGGATAAATCCATGTGGTTAAAGGAATAGGGATATAAATACTTAACCACTGTCTTAACTCTGTCTTAAAGGCTTGGAAAGGTTGGAGATCTTTCCATGAAGCAGAACACTGGGAAAACACCAGAGCTCCTGCAGAGGGGCTGAGTGTGCAGCAGTGCCAGACTTCAGGGAAAGAGAATTTGGGAGTGTTGCAGCAAAACTGTGGAGGAAAGGAAAGACCTTTAAGGCCTGTTACCTTTAAGGTATTCCTTGATCTAAAGATAATCAGGAGCCTATGGAGAGATAGAGCCCTGGAAACAATCCCAAAACCCAACACAAACAACCACAAGTGGTGTCCAGGTGTGTGTTGGGGTGGGAGGGAGGCTGATTTTGGAAGTGGCAGCACCCTCCTGGCTTTCCAGGTGGAATTCCACCACCACTGTCAAGAAAAAATGGGAACCTAATGGAAAAAACCCAATAGACAGCAATTAATGGAGAGACTGGGACAACAGGCTTCACTCCAAAAGATGACACCAGAAAACATTGGCACCTTTTAGCTCGGCAGAGTCAAGACAAGCCTGTTTTAAGTGAGACTGAAAATTGAAATTGGATCTTAAATGGCTAGAAAAATTGGGATTATTTCTGTAAGCAAATGCAGGGAAGAAACCTGACCTGCTTTAAGCCTGATAAATATGTGAAAGCTGTGGTTTGACAGGGCAGTTAGGTAAGGCTTAGACATCTTTCAGGACTCAGGAGGCCCTAAAAATTCCCTTCTGTCTCTGTCAGGGGTGGAATAAGCCCTGAGAAAGGTTTTGAGCTCTGACTGACAGGAGCCAGAAGGGACTTCGGTTGAAATGTCACTTCAGGTCTGGAGAGCTGAGAATATCAACGAGGTGTGGTGCGTAGGGAGAAAGGTTTGTGTGCCAAAAGCCTTCGGGAATTCTCAGTAGGATCAATCAAAACCCTCTCCCAGCGTGTCCCTGGGAGACTGTCCTAATTTATAAGGTGATATAGGGAGATATAATCCCTCTCTGCTTATCACAAATTCCAGGAAAGGCAGATGACAGAAATTCGATGTTTACAGGTAAGAAGGTGAAGTGCTTCACCTGCTCTAACTTCCCTTACAGTTAATTCTTGTTTGAATGATAAAACTCCAAATTTTTATGACATGTTCTGTGGCAGGGAGTGAACACCAAGCTTTGCTAAGCTGTTCCAGTTGTTGGTTTTCAGCCACATGTGAAATTAGTCCTGTGTAAAATATTTCTACTCTGATTTATGGAGTCCCCACAGACAGTGGCTCTTGTTACACCCCTCTACTAAATTTAATTTCTCACTGTTGCAATTTTCCTCTCCTCCATAGAAATGTTTTTCATCTGGGATATCCCTTGGACAGATTTTGGTGGGCTCTTTGACTCCTTCTCTGGAAAATTGGTTCTCCAAGGCTTTAATCCTTCTGATAGGTCCTTCTCCAAACTCCCTCTGTTTCACCACCTGCTCTCCTACATTGTCCAGCCCAGAACTGGATTTTTTTTGAGCCATTCCATAGAATCCCAGAATGGCTTTGGTTGAAAGGGACCTTCAAAATCATTGTGTCCAACCCCCTGCCATGGTCAGAGACATCTTCCACTATCCCAGGTTGCTCCAAGCTCCATCCAACCTGGCCTTGAACACTTCCAAGGATGGGGCAGCCACAGCTTCTCTGGGCAGCCTGTGCGAGTGTCTCACTACCCTCACAGGGAAGAAGTTTTTCCCAATATCCCATAAAACTCCCTCTCTTTCAGTTTGAAGCCATTACCCCCCTGTCCTGACACTCCATGACCTTGTCCAAAATCCCTCTCCAGCTCTCTTGGAGCTCCACTCCAGCTACTGAGAGCTCAAAATAAGTTTACCCCAGAGCCTTCTCCTCTGCAATCCCAGGAATAAATAGAACGGATCTATCTGCCATGACACAAACACCAACCAACCCTATTTGACACCATGGTCATGTCATAGTAACCATGGCATCAATCTACTTGATATCAATGTCTTTCCTGGGAGCTGATTTGCAGGATGGAGTCTGCTCCATTTTCCAGATATCAAATTTCCAAATACCCTGGTGATAACTGTTTTGCAGCAAAATACAGATACTGTTGATCATTACACTGAGTCACCTTGAGTTCAGGTCCTGTGATTCCAGAGGGGTAGAATTTTTGCCAAGGAACTTCTTTGGATGGCTCCACCATCTCCATGTGTGACTCAGTAGTGGGGAACCTCTGTGCCCGTGGCCGCAGCGATGTTTGATGATCCAATGGAAGTTCCACCTCTCACGGGTGTGTGTCAACAACAAGACTTTGGGCTTGTTGGGGTGGAGTTGGTCTCCACCCTCCTGATGAAACTCTGCCACTGGGCAGGAAGCAGATCAGGTTTCGTTGGGCTGGAGAAGGGTGAAAGTGTGAGCACCCTCCTCCGAGGACCTCTTTACGTCTGTCTTCCAGGGGCTGTTTGATATTAAATGTTTCTCCTCCAAAATAAAAAATCCAGATTCACAGCTCTGATTCAATCTCTAAAGAGCTCCTACCCCTTTTTTTCTGTGTCTGAGCTTCATTTTGCTTCTTTGCATCCCCTGTCTGAAGATGTGAGGTGAGCAGCTGAACCTCTCCAAGCAGAGAAGGGAACTGTACTCGCATCTCCCAAATTCTGGCTTAAGCTCACTAATCCCGAGGCTAAAATGCAGGTGCTCCTAAGGATGGGAGGAAACCTTCCAGACTTGCTGGATTTTTACGAAAAGATGTGAGTTGTGTTCAGTGCTCTGAGAGAAAAAAGGGGAGTCCAGGGACGTGACATCTGGAGGTTGGAATCATTGAATTGTGGAATACTTTGGGTTGGGAGGGCCCCTAAATCTCATCTCATCCAACCTCCCAGTCACGGGCAGTGACACCTTCCACTAGACCAGGTTGCTCAGGTTCTTCTTCTTCCAGACAGTGGATTGAGGACAATTCCTTCAGGCATCACCTATCCTGCTGTGTTTGGTCCCTCAAGCATTTTCTGAAAACAGCAAAAATGTCCAAGATGTGATTCTGGACTGGATCCCAGAGGGACGAATATCCACAATTCAGGCATTTCAGGCTTCCTTTAACCTGTATCAGTCCTACCATGGACTTGAGAGCTGTCTAGGAAGTGTAACGTGGTCCCTGAGTGTGTTATGTCCTGAACCCACTGGATCTGTTCCAGGGAATGCCCAGGCACGTGCTGAGGCATAACAAGGACCAAGGATGTTTCCAGAAAGGTTGTTCTGGTTGGAAGGATGAGAAATTCAGGCACGAGCTGTGACAGTTGTGATCAAGACCAGAAAATGGATTCTGATCCATTTTAAAGACCAGCATTGACACAGCCTGGATGTGTCCTCGGATGAAAATCTCTTGTGTCCATTGTTCCGGTGTGATTCCCTTTTCCATCCCAGTGACAGCTGCTGCCAACCCTACAGGAAAGCCCATGTGACCCATAAATCCATGCTCCATCATGTAGGGAGCCTGTGGCCATGTGATTTTTCCATCTGAAATTTGGATGGTTTAGAATAATGGGATTGTTAAAGGCTAGAAAAGACCTCTGAGATCACCAAATCCAACCACCGCCGTGTTCACCATCAAATCATGTCCTCAAGTGCCAGACCCATGTGGTTTTTTTGAACACTTCTGGGGATGGTGACTCCACCACTTCCCTGTTCCAATACTTGAACACAAAAAAAGCCAAGGCTGAAGGATGCTGGGAATATTCCTGGGGGCTGCTGTTGGCTGGGAGTCTCCAGTGTCTTTCTCCACAATTTAATCAGCTGATGGCACTGTTGATCTCTTATCAACATTCTGCAGTACAAGGGCGACATGCAGAGACTGGCCAGTTACAGAGCTGCTTCCTTCCCTTTATCAGGAAGATTTTCCCTCTTTATCAACTTTGGTTGTGCAGAGAAAGGAAACAGAGTCCTCCCCATGAACTTGTCACTTGTCAAACCCAGGGGCTGTCACCGAGTCTGTGACTGAGAAGTGCCTGACATCACTTTGTCAACCTTTGGCATCATCAGCAGTGCCTTTGACTGACACGTTGGCAGCAAAGTCTGTTACCAGGTACAGATCTGCGTGAGCCAATCTAAATAAGCAACCTCTGCTAAGTAATAAAAATAGCCTGTGGTGGATGTTGCCATGGGGATCCGGCACAATAAAAGGAATAGGGTGACAAGGAAGCCAATTCCCATCATCGGGGTCTGTATGGTCAAGGCATAAAGTTGTTGGAGCACCAATTAGCAGAAAATGCAGCAGAAATAACCTTTGAAAATTTACAGAGTCACAGACAGGTTGAAGCAGGACAAAATATCCAGAGTGGGAATCATCTGACTTAAATCTAGCCTTTCTTCTCTACCATAGGTGGCTCCTGGGTGGCTCATTGGAGATGTTTCTTTTTCCAGTTGGGCAGACAGATCCAAATTTCATCAGACAAAAGCCTCATCAAAAAGTGGATGGCACTGGCTATTACCTGCTTCCCTTCACTGGCTTTAAAAAAAACCCTGCAAGGGTGGAGATGAGGTCACCTGGAGGCCTCTTCACAGTAAATGTGTGTGTTTTGTCATGGAATCATAGAGTGACTTGTGTTGGAAGGGACCTTAAAAACCATCTTGTTCCCACCCCTGCCATGGGCAGGGACACCTTCCACTATCCCAGGTTGCTCCAAGCCCTGTCCAGTCTGGCCTTGGATACTTCCAGAGATGAGGCAGCCACAGCTTCTCTGGACAACCTGTGTGGCTGAGCACCACCACCCTCACAAGGAAGAGTTTCTTCTAATATCTGATCTAAACCTTCCCTCTGTCATTTTAAAGCCATTCGCTCTTGTCCTGTCACTCCATCCCTTGCCCAGAGTCCCTTCTCCAGCTCTTCTGGAGCCCCTTGAGGCAGTGGAAGGGGCTCTAAGGTCTCTCTAGAGCCTTCTCCAGGCTGGATATTCCCAGGTCTCCCAGCCTGACTCCAGAGCAGAGGGGCTCCAGCCCTTGGAGCATCTCCATGGCCTCCTCTGGACTTGCTCCACCATCTCCACGTCCTTCTGACATTGGACTCCAGAGCTGGATGCAGTGCTCCAAGCAGGATCTCACCAGAGTGGAGCAGGAGGGCAGAATCCCCCCATCACCTGCTGCCCACACTGTGGGGACACAGCTCAGGACACAGGGGAGCCTCAGGGCTGCCTTTCCCTGACAGAACAACTCTCAGGCACACACTGGGATTCTTGGAGTGTCCTGTGCAGGGCCAGGAGCTGGACTCAATGATCCTTGTGGGTCTGTTCCAACTCTGGACTTTCCTTGAATTTTGCCCGTCCTTCCCAACAGGACTAAGCTCCTTCCTCATCCATCCATGTGTCCAACGGCAATGACCACGTCCAATGCTCCCTCCATTTGTTGTCCTACTTCTGGGTATCCTGCATAACTCCAGAGCAGTTTGGCTCTTCCAATTAATTGTGATTTAATCTGACTCCAGCTCCTTTTAGCCTCCTACACCACAGAGCAATTGTGTCCATCCTTCCTCCCCGATCTCCTCCCTCCCTGCTGAGATGTTTTTGAGGTGGCACACCCAGATTTCTGGGATCAAGAGTCTAACACACTTGGAATAATATTGTCCCCTCATCCATCTGAGTTTTCTGATGATTCAGTTTCAGCTAAGCAGATAAATGTTGATTTATGGTTGATATATAGATAAATATGTTGATATCCAGATATTTTTGTTGATACCCAGAAAAAGGAGGAGTGAATTGGGAGTTCAAGGGTATGGACGCAAAATGTAAACTTGTGGTTCACTGAAATCAAAGATTCAGAAACCTCTTCGGTTTTTTCCATAAAAAAGAGAAAAAGTGGCAAAAAAAATTCTAGAGAGAGTAACTGTGGCCTGAAATGGGTGAATAATTTCAGAGATTATTCCAGGAATGAGAGGAAAACTTAAAAGAATGGTGGAAAAATGAAGCAGCAGACAAAACAACATGAGGGAGGTTAAGAAATATATAAAGTAAAAATTTGCAATAGTCAAAAAGACTTATATCTCGAGAAAGACATTAAATGTTATTTATTCATTTATTTAAAATGAATTATTTAAAGTTATTTAAATATTATGTAAAATGATTTAGCCTTTAAATTGAGAGGCAAAATAAAGTAGTGATAGATGAAAACTGAATATTAAATTAACCACTTGTTTATTAAATATATATAAAATCCTTTGATTTGGGGAGCAAAGACAGCATGGAAAAAGGTGTCCAGAAAAAGAAACAACCACAACTGAGGTGGAACAAAAAAATTCAATGTATTCAAGTTGGGACAAAGCAGGACAGGATGTTTTCCATCCCAGAACTGTTGGAGAAATGAGATACAGAAAAACAGGTCCACTCCCAAATATTGGTTATAAATTGTTCAAGGCAGAATCCTGAGGTCAGAATTTAGCACCTAAATTAAAAAGAGGAGGGGTAACAGCCATTTGTCTGACCTTGATAACATGCCAGGATTAAAAACAGGGTTTGAAGGAGGGAAAATAATAAAAAACCAGGAAAAGACTTAAAATCCAATGTTATCTTTGTTGTTTTCATATTAATAAAGTCAGATTTTCACAAGTTCAGCAAAGTAATAACACACGATAATGTGGGAATATTTATTAAGATGGCACAGATGGAAATTAAATCGATATAAGATGGGTGAGAATTTTTTAAAGGCTTGGAAGTGGAGGAGCTGGAAATATTTAAAGTGTTGGGAGAGGGATATGAGCCTGAGGAAAGTCATCAGCACCCTTCCTCACTTTTGGAGTGCTCTTGCTTAATATTTTCTGTTAAGGCCTTGAAAGATGCCAAATAGGATGGAATTTATTGGTGGCACAAATTCGGGAAGCCTCAGCAATTCTGGGAAGGATCAGGATATCATAAACAACCAGGTGGCTTGGATGCAAGTCATGGACTAAACAGGATCATCCACCGTAATAAGTCGGTTTTATGGTAAATGAGGAGGTCACCTGGAAATGACTGGGAGATGAAAGATGTGGGAATTCTTGGATGATCCTGGGCGGAATCTCTGTCAGGCACCTGATGGAGAGCGGAAAAGGTGTCGTGGTTGGGGCTGTGTCGGCGGGGACAATGCAGGGACGTTGTGCAAGGCACCAACAAGGCCACACTTGCAACACCAGGTGCATTTCCACACCTGTGCCTGAGGGACCTGAATTCCCATCCAAAGGATCACAGGGAGATGAGAATAGATGGAATATGAAGCTAAAAGGGAAGATTTAATAAAGAGGAAGAGCAGCTTTTCACACAGGCAAGTGGTGATAGGACAAAGGGGAAATGATTTTAAACTAAAAGAGGATTTCCATCAGAATTTGGGAAAACGTTCTTCCCTGTGAGAGAGGTGAAACACTGGAATAAGTTGCCCAGAGAAGTTGTAGCTCCCCCATCCCTGGAAGTATTCCAGGCTGGGTTGGACGGGGCTTGGAGCAACCTGGGATAGTGGAAGGTGTCCCTGCCCATGGCATTGGATTGGAACTAAATGGTCTCTAAGGTCCCTTCCAACCCAAACCTTTCCATGATTCTAAAAGAGATGGGATTTCTTAGTGGAAGGAGAAAGGATTCCCGAATATGGACACGCTCAACATCAGGGAAGAACTGTCTGAGACAAGAAAAATGGTGGCACTAGAGAAAAATAGTCTTTCACTTCTCCATGTAAATGTTCCAGGTTTAGTGCTAGCCTGGGAGCTCTCAAGGCTGGAGAATTGATCCATGTCCATGACTGGGAAATTGGGATGGCGACACAGAAGTAAAGGCTGGTTTGGACTGAATATATGCAGTGTTTTTGCGAGACACTTGAGTGGAAAGGCTTTACAACCTTCCCAGCAGTAACATTCCAGGAAAACCTTTAGTCTCCTCAGCCTCCAATGCCCACCTATCCATCCTGGATAGCTGTCCTGTCATCCAAGGATGCTGGGTAATGCCTCATTTGGGATTCCAGGTTTGCAAATACCCCCCACAGCTAAAATTAAGAGTTTATGGACAGTGCTCAGCTCTAGGAACAGATGAATCCAGCTCTTCCACACTCCACTGTTTTGGCAGTGCCAATGTCCTGGCAATTCATGTTTGGATAACTCCAAGATTTGGAGTCGTAGAAGTGGATGATGGAGGAAGAAGTGCCCAGGTAACATTTTCACTGGTTTGGGGGTGAACTGGGCAGGTTTGAAAGTTATTCTACATGTGAGTGAGGTGAGAATAAAATTTACACCTTGTTTCTGCTGAAAGTACTCCCAAGTCTCATGGCAGCTCTGCCTGGATGGGATTGGAGGGAGGTGACAAGGAAAATAAGGATGACATAAGAGGAATGTTCACTTGGTTGTGATGTGTGGGATCTGTTTGCCTTGATATCCTATTAAATATATTGAAAGGTTCAGAGGGTTGGAATTATGCAGTTTGGAGAAGAGAAGCTTCAGGGTGACCTTAGAGACCCTTCCAGTACCTGAAGGAACTCCAAAAGAGCTGGAGAAGGACTTTGGTAAAAGGATGGAGTAACAGTACATAGGGAATGGCTTCTCACTGTCAGAGGACAGGGTTAGATGGGATATTGGGAAGAAATTCTTGGCTGTGAAGCTGGTGAGGCCCTGGCAGTGATTTCCCAGAGAAGCTATGGCTGCCCCATCCCTGGAAGTGTTCAAGGCCAGGCTGGATGGGGCTTGGAGCAATCTGGGATAGTGGAAGGTGTCCCTGCCCATGGAAGGGGGTTGGAACTGGGTGATTTTTAAGGTTTCTTCCAACCCAAACCATTCCATGATTCTGAACCCGCTATTGACGAAGCAGATGAGACCCTTCTCCTCTTGGGCTCCTCTTGGACAGACCGCCCCGTCATGTGGGGCAGATCAGCACATCCACTCTTCACCGACCACCTTCACAAAGTGTCTGCATTGTCCCTTTGCCTCCTACATCCCTGGCTGTCCTCAGGATGCTGCCTACTCCTTATCCCACTGTTCAGCTGGAAAGAGGCAGCAGTGAGTTCCAATTTAGCCAGAGGATTTGGGCTTGTTCATGTCGACATCTAATCCCGGAGCCAACAAAAGTTTCCCTGTCATTTCCATGATGCAAAGGTGTCCCCTGGTTTTTATTTCGTTGTGAATCACTGGGGTGGTGGTGGCAGGTCATTTACCTTGGCGTAGCCACAATGTTGTGGCTTTGCTTCCTGGTCTGTTTGGGCTCCACCCTTGGCGTTTTGGGGTTCTTTACTGAAAGCGTGGTGAAATCTCTGCAGGGGAAGAGCCAGCTGTCATAAATAGGCTGGATTAGATTAGAATAAATTAGATTAGACTAGACTAGACTAGACTAGAATTTTCAGTTCCAAAAATGCCCATCCAGTCCAAGTCCCTAACCAATTCAGGGATGACCAGAATTTAAAGCATGTTCTGAAATCCAAGTTCTGACAGACCTGAGGCATTGACCATCTCTCCAAGAAGCTGTTCCAGTGTTTGACCACTCTCTTGGTAAAAAACCACTTCTAGATGTCCAGTCTATACCTCTCCTGTCGCAGCTTTGACCCTTTCCCATCTCTCCTGTCCCTGGATCCCAGGGAGAGGAGCTCAGCACGTCCCTCTCCACTTCGCCTCCTCAGGAATCTGGAATGAGGTTCCCTCTTAGCCTCCTTTTCTCCAAACTGGGCAAACCCAGAGCCCTCAAGGACATTCCTTCCAGCCCTTCTCCAACTTAGTTGCCCTCACGTGGACACATTTGAGGACATTCCCATCATTCCTAATTTGTGGGGCCCAGAATCGCACACACATGTTTTAGGGAAAGCCACAGCAATGCTGGACACAGCGGGATAATCTCCTTGGACACAGCCCAGGATGTGGTTTGTCCTCTTGGCTGCCGGGACACTCTGATGATTCCTATGGAACTCCTGTCAGATTCCTTTTGCAGGACTGGTTTCCAGTCCCTCCTCTCCCAGTTTATCTCATACCTGGCATTGTTCCGTCTTAGGTGCAGAATCAATCATTTGGACTTTTTAAATTTCATCCCATTAATCATTAATTTCTTTCTGTTTCACAGCTGGGGAACAAACACACATCCCAGACTCTGTTTCCATTCTTTGCGTCTTTTCCACTTTACAAAAAGGTTGCTGGGAATGACACATTTCTCCAGAACAGAATCACAAAACTATGAAGGAAAACAAGAATTTCCAGCCCGGATTAAGAATTCCTGCTGAGCATGGAGAATACAGATGTGCAGTTCTGATGTGAGGATTTTCCATGGACCAGCAACAGCAACGACCATTTTGTAGAACTTGACCTGGGTTGAGGCGGTGAATGGCTGAAGGCACTTTGAAAAGTGTTTGGACAGATCCAGGCTGGGAAGGAACGGTTCAATCTGAGAACTCCTGCATCCATTTGGAAGAGCAATTTCCTTCATCAGATTACTCAGATTTCTCCTGCCCCAGCAATCCCACAGTTCAATGTCATATTTTTACACAAAACCCTTCAGTCTCTTCAAACATCTTCAGCCTTTTGCTGCACATCTCAACTGCAATAGTTGTTATTTGTTGGTTAAAACTGATATTCCAGACTATCTAAAAAGTTAAAGACCATGGAATCATGGAATGGTTTGTTTTGGAAGGGATGTCCAAGATCTTCTCCTTCCAACCACCTGCCATGGGTAGGGACAGAGATGCTGAGGACGAGTCTCTGGCACTGAAGCTGACTAAAAAAAATGGTCTGTGATTCTTTTTCCTGCAAAAACCCACTGATTGTATCCCAGCTGCCTCTGGGAATGGCCTCTGGGTTGTTTTAACTCCTCTGCCACCCCAGGAGTTGTTTGGGAGAGCCTTGACCTCAACCCATGCTGGTGACAGTAGGGATGAGGAACCTCCAGTGCCCAGAGGTGTCCACTGGCCTGGAACTGTGACCTCTGGGCCTGGGCCCTACTGGTCCCATTCCTAGAAGGCCAGAAAAGTAGTAAATTGTCTGTATTTTGGATTCCATGATTTTTAAAGCAATTTTTTTCTCTCCCTTTATTCACCCTGCATTTATGTGGGGGTGTGGGTGTATCCCACCTCTGGTGCTCGTTAAGATGAATCCTTCCAGGGAATAAAATGTGTTTCAGGATGTCTTGGGCTTGATTTATCCCAAAATGGGCTTGATTTATCCCAAAATGGGCCTCAAAACTCTTACAATAATGTTAAAAAAAGCATCACAAGGGGACAATAAATTTGGGGGATAGCCAGATAGTGAATGCACTTTAATTTTTTTCTGGTAATCCAAGTGTCAGGGAATTCTCAATTCTTATCGATACAGGTGACACTGACGAAAACCCTGCAAGAATTTCTGACAGGGACATGCTGGCAACAAATCCCTGCTTCCCATGAATACTGGGAATCAACAGATCTCCATGGCAAAGGCAAGTATTTCTTTTCCCCATCAGAAGGGTGAGGAGAAGCAGGGCAGAGCTGCCGCAGTTGAAGAGCACCTGATAACAGAACGTTTGCTGCAAAAACATCAAAGAAGATAAATTAATTGGCTGGGATTATGAAGGGCAGGGAAACAGCTGTCTTTGATAGTCCATGGGAGTGAGAATGTTGCTAAATGCTCCATCATTTTACCACAAGGCAACTGGAGCCAGCCCAAAGGCAATGACGGCACATGAGCACCTCATTCATGACAAGGAATTACCATTCCCTGCCTCCTCCCTGCAAGAGCAACAGTGGAGAGGGTTGTTTTCCTAATTGTTTTCTTTTAAATGTTCCCACTTTATTTCAACAGTCAAATGCTGGTGACAGGTGTGCCTTTATTTTTCTAAATTCCTATTCTTCATTTCACGTGCAGAGGAACAGAATAGGTCAGGTGTGTTCAAATTATCGCATCTCAATTAATGATTTGAAATCTTGGCCGCACCTTCCTCTCTTTTTAATTATGGCAGCTGAAGAGGTGTCAAAAAATAGTGTTTTAAGCAGGATGATCACCCTCCTCTTCACTGCAGAAATGTTGGATTTGCAGACAGAGATTACATAATTTTTTCTTGAATTTGTCTGTGAGAGCAGACGAATCTGTTATTTTTTGCAAGTTCAAAGGCTGCTGCCAAATGTAAATCCACAAGCAGACATCACAACTCATTTGGCACCTGTGTGAGGCACCACCCAGGTTTGTCCCCGCAAATAACTCAGTGTGTGGTGACCCCTGAGGAAAACAAGTCCATCACTTTCACTCCCCTGCCCTGGGTGAAGTCCTCATTCCACGGATTCCCTCAAGGCCAGATCGAATCTGAATGAAAATAAGCAGAGGGGAAGAAGCAAAATGTTTTTTCCTTTTCTGACTCAGCCCCATGCCTGTCACCTCTGTTTCAGGGGAGGTGGTGACACTACCCCAGCCAGGGAGGGCTGCCAGCAGAGTTGGGAAAGGTTCCAGGGCTGGGTCGTGGTGTCTTTAAGTGATTCATGTGGGGAACCACTGGCAGAGGTGATCAGGTGCCTTTAAATTTCAGTATTCCAGGCACAGAGGTTATTTCAGTATCAGGGGTGAACTTGTCTGGTGTAAAAAATCCTGGGAAAGGCACATTAATAGAGCTTTTTTATTGAGTTGATGGCTTTTAAGGTGATGTCTCCATAGAATGTGTTCATGGATGAGAAATCAGAGAAGCCATAGAGGGAGGAAGTTGGGGTTGCAAGAGAATCTGAGCATCAAGAGCATCATCAGAGGAGTCAGAGCAGCACCTGTTTTGCAAAGAGTCCTGAGGAGGAGCTTGGAAAGACATTGAGAGAGCTCAGGATAAGGTCAGAAATGAGGGACCGAGGGATCTCTGCCACAGAGAGCTGTCAAATGGCAGGATGGGAAGGGATTAGTCAAGATGATGTGGGATGAACTTGGCTTGTCCTGAGTGAGAGGCAGCTACAATTCATTGAGGGATGTTCTGCAAAGGGCAGGAATTTGGATTGGTTTTAGTGGTTTAACAAGAGGCAGAGCAGAGCTAACCAGGCTCTCTCTGTTCTATTTGTCCCCCAAAACACCCTTATTGCCCAGCAATGTGTGCATGATTCAGAGCAGGAATGTGGCAGTGCAGGGTGGGTTGGGAGCAGGCGAGCCTTCCCCAGCTGCCTCTGTGAGATTATTTTTAGCCTCAATCTCTCCCCTGGCCCGTTAAAGTCACTATCTGAGCACCTCTCCTCGTGTTGGGCCTGATAACATCTCTACAAGGCAGAGGAATGGAAATGCTGTGGAACTTGCCCTGGGCCATAAAGGAAATGTGGAGCACAGCAAGGAACTGCTAGTCCCTAAGTCCAGCTCATCCAGCCTCTCTGCCCCACAGACTTTCTCTCATGGTTTAAATCCAGTTTTGAATCAGCTGCTGCAAATTGGGTTGAGTTCAGAGGAATTTGGTGATGTTTTTCAGGCTGGGGAAAGGCACTGGATATAACTTTTAATGAGCTGTAGGAAATACTGGATGGCCTAATCCTTATCCACAGGGATAAAGAATAATGGTTAATTGTATGAGGAGCAAATAGACTCATGAAGCCTTAGAAGCATGGAATGGTTTGTGTTGGAAGGGACCATCAAGAGCATCTCATGGCCAGGGACACCTTCTGCTAGGCCAGGTTGCTCTAAGCCTCATCCAACCTGGCCTGAGATACTTGAGTTGTTTAAAGACCCTGTCCTCAATTTCAGGCCTTTTGAAAAGTGTGGAGAGGAAAGAAGAACTAAAAAAACTGTTCAAGAAGAAACTTCCTCAGGCAAAATACACCCAGCCTTGTTTTTCAGATGAATATTGTGCTTTTTTGTCCTGCAGCAGTTCTCAGGGTGTTTTATCAGCACACAAAATGTAAATTGTCACAGATTTCTGCACCAACAGAGCACATTGGTGACAGAGGGTGCAGGGCAGAGCAGAGGGACCTGACCCAGAGTCCTGTTGAGCCTTGCAAGGGGTTTAAAGCAGGAGGGGGAACCAACCTTGCTGCCAACCTGCAGTCCCAGCCCTTGGGAAAACACCCTGTCCTCTTTCTGGTCCTGCCCTGGGCCAGCCCGGGTTCTGATCCACGGCTGAGTCATTTATCTGCCCCAGTTTGCCACCTCCTTGCCCTTCCCAGAATTTAGAGGGCCCAGATTGAGGCTGCTCTGTGGGTGACCTGGATGGAGAGTGAGATTTGGGGCTATTCCAAGTGCTGTGCCAGGTGCCATCAGTTCCCCCAGTCACAGGGGGTTCCTGCCCAGTTCTTTGCTGTGTCTGTCCTAGTCTTGGCCTCTCCCAGCTGCACCTTCTCTTAACTATCTCATCACCAAATCCCAGAATCCCAGAATATCTTGGGTTGGAACACCCCCACCATGGACAGGGACATCTTTCACTATCCCACCTTGCTCCAAGCCCTGTCCACCCTGGCCTTGGACACTTCCAGGGACGGGGCAGCCACAGATTCTCTGGGAATTCCATTGCAGGGCCTCCCTATCCTCAGAGGAAAGAATTCCTTCCCAATATCTCATCTAACCCTGCCCTCTGGCAGTGGGAAACCATTCCCTGTGTCCTGGCACTCCAGGCCCTTGTCCGAAGTCCCTCTCCAGCTCTCCTGGAGCCCCTTTAGCCACTGGAAGCTCTCCCCAGAATCTTCTCTTCTCCAGGCTGGACCAACACAAATTCTCTCTGCCTCTCCTCATAGGAGGGGTGCTCCGTGCCATCCTACCCGTGAAACTTCCAGATAGGATTTATCACTAGGTAAATCCAGATGAGAATCACTCAGGGGTCAATCCTGGTCTCCTTCAGAGCAGAAATTGGGAGAAGAAATCATCCCTTGAGCCTCTAAGTGTTTAGACATTGGGTCTCAACCACCAGAGCTTGGGAAAGCCACCTTTTGGTTCCAGCAAGAAACCCCTCAATTCCATGCTCCAGGAAGTCGATGGCATTGCCATGGGATCAACAAGCTGTAACAGAGCTAAATAGCCTCCATCCGTGCTCCCTTATCTTATTTTCTGGGATGAATCCCCATAATTCCCATCTCTGGAAGTGTTCAAGGCCGTGTTAGGTGGGGATCTGAGC
Organism: Edolisoma coerulescens; assembly: GCA_013397115.1. Classification (NCBI taxonomy): domain Eukaryota; kingdom Metazoa; phylum Chordata; class Aves; order Passeriformes; family Campephagidae; genus Edolisoma; species Edolisoma coerulescens. The sequence continues at coordinate 263,141 of VWZW01004128.1, forward strand.
AACCTGGTCTCGTGGGAGGTGTTCGTGCCCAGAGCAGGGGGTAAGAACGAGATGGTCTTCAAGATCACTTCCAATCCAAACCATTCCATGATTTTATGAATGTATTTGACCTCTCCAGAAGCTGGAAGAGGCTCTGTTTCACCCAACATCCCTGGGGGAATCCAACGGCTCTGGTGCCACCATGCCTTGGCCACTTATATTCCCAGTCTCCAGAAAGAACCATTGTAGCCAAATTGCTTGTTGGGAATGGGCTCTGGATGTGGACATGCCTGGGAATTGTTTCAGAAAGTGGGCACAAGGCATTGAGGTGTCAGGGACATCCTTGCAGTGCAAGGAGAGGATTCCCTGGAATGGAGAGTTCATGGAGCTGGTCACCCATGCAGAAAACAGCCTGAATGGAAGACCTACAGCTGGATGAGCAGCTTTTCATGGATATGACTCAGGATGTTTGGAAAAGACAGAATAAATCACTCCACTCATCCCATATCCTCCCTTCACCAATATCCAGATTGGATTCCTATAAACAAGGTGGCTCATTCTTGATTTCCTCCGGGGAAACCCCTTCCCAGCGTCCTACAATTAGCAGCTTGTTAATGCCTTGCATCCCAAGGATTTACGCACTGTTCTCTTTCACAACAGCAGGCGGTGTCATTATCTCCTGACATCCCACTGACTTCATCCCAAATGGGATTTTGACCCTTGTCCCATGGCTATGGATCCTCCAGGTGACTCATCCCCACCAGGGAAAGGATTCCTTGTTATTTCAGCCTGTGGATCTTCACATCCTTGTCAGCTCCAATAATTTTTAAGATGTAAGAGAGGAAGTTGATGCTCTTGGCCAATCGCCCTCCCCTTTTAATCCTCCACCCACTGCTGTCCTGACTTCACAACTCCTCAAATCCTATTGCTCCCACCCAGGGCTCTCCCAGATTCACTCTCCATGTTTTCTTCCTTGTTTTTTACCAAGTCTCTTCATGTGGGCATAGGTTGGAAAACCCACCTGAGAGTTTCTCTCAGGCCTCTTTGTACAGTGCTTTTTCTGCTGCCTTTGCCAAAGGATCTCCCAATGCAAGGTGGGAACATCCAAGTTTACATCCATAAAAAAAACGATCTGGAGAAGGCACAGAATAACTTTAAATAACTTGGTGTCACCTGTGAACTTCCCTAGGGTGCTCTTGACCCCCTCATCCAGATCATCAATTAATATATTGGACTGACCCCAATACTGATCCCAGGGGGGCACCACTGGTGACCAGCCACCAGCTGGAGGTGGCACCATTCCCCACTACTTTGTGGAATCCAGACAGTTTTTAACCCAGACAAGAGTGCACATTCCCAAGCCCTGGGCTGCCAACTTTTCCAGGAGAACGTCATGGGAAGCAGCATCAAAGGCTTTCCTGAACTCTAGGGAGACACATCCCCAGCCTTTCTCCCACCCACTGGGTGGGTTCTGGTCCTAAAAGGGACTCAGGTCACACTGCACAGTGGTGACCTAGGCTGGACATTGGCTGGACACACAACACCCACCTGCAGCTCTGCCATGGGCAGAAATAGGTGACTGAGCAATAGACACGTGACACACTCATGGTTGGGGGAGAAGTAACTTTATTTTAGGTGTTTCGCAGATAACGTGAACACACATTTCCATATCTGGTAGCACTCGAGCTTTGCAAGATTAAAGCAGAAGCCATCATATGGCAAAGAGCTGCCATCAGCTCCCAGGGTGCCTAACGCACCCCACTGCTCCTGGTTACAATTCCTGTTATTAGAGGGGTGTTCCAAGGCTTTCTGCGGTCATGGGAGGCATATTTGCTCCTTACAATTTGTTGTTGAGGACGGTCCAGAGCACTCCGGCCGCTATCCCTCCGGCGAGCCCATAGCTGGACCTCACACTGCCCGCGACGTTGGCATTGCAGAGGTCAGTGCTGCAGCAGGAGATGTTCCTGTTGCCCACGTTGAAGTCCTGGTAGGATGTGTCACATGAGGAGTCACATCCCTTGCTGATGATGCTGAAGAGCCCCACAACCCCTGGGAGGAAAGCAGGACCATTATTACAAGGATTCAGTCCAAGCCAAGCCTTGTGGAACTGAATGATGGGATGCTGTTCTTATCTGAGCTCGTTCCTTGGGACAAAAATTGGAATCACAGAATGGTTTGGCTTGGAAGGGACCTTCAAGATCATCTTGTGGGCAGGGACACCTTCCACGAGGCCAGGTTGCTCCAAGCCCTGTCCAGCCTGGCCTTGGACACTTCCAGGGATGGGGCAGCCACAGCTTCTTTGGGCCTCTCCACCCTCAAAGTGAGGAATTTCTTCATAATATCCCATCTAACCCTGCCCTCTCTCACTGTGAAGCCCAATCCCAAACATGTTTGTGGCATGGAGCCTTTCAACACCTGGGAAATTATGGAAACATGGCTATTCCCATTTCAGGTGGCAAAGTTATGGTTTGATTTGTTTCTGAGAGGCACAGCCCATTTTTTTGGCCATTTTTGGCAACTGCTGAGTACCAGCAGATTTTGATCTCCAGGAGATCCAATCGATTCTCATCCAGGAGATCTAAAATCCATTCTGGGCACCAAATCTTTGCCAGGTACAATGAATAACAAAGAGTTCTACAACATCTTGGCTCTCCTGCATGTAAATGTCATGGGTTTGCACATTCCCAACCTGGATAATTCCTACTGGAGGTATCACAACTACTTCCTGACAGAGAGGAGCTTAAATGTGCCACTGGTGGGTTTCATGCCCCAGGTCTAAAAGCAACACAGCTGTCAGCACAGATTGGGACAGGGCAAACCAGATCTAGAATGGGAGGAGAAAATCCTAATTTTTCAAGTTTCCCCACTGACACTGAGATGAAATTCTGACATTTTCATTGATTTCACCTCAAATCTGCGCCTCCTCACTTCACAACCAGGTTGGACCAGGCTCAGCCCCTCCCATTTTAATTCATGTCTACGAATATTGCAAAAAATTAACCATTGCCCTTGCAAGCAAATAATTTTTGGTGCTGTGAAAGAGAAATAAACCTAATTTTATGCAGGTGAAAGAGGTTTGCTGGCCCAAACCACCTGGTGTATCCAGACTGGGTGAGCCTGGATGGGACACCTGAGGCTGGGAAGATGTTTGGCTCCAAAATCCCAACTAAGACATTTCCCACCCCCACTTTTCCTTACGGATCACGTCTGTCTTGCACACATCATTCTCGCCACACTGCGTCTTCGTCAGGCACTTGGAGTTGCTGAGCTGGGATGTGCAGCTGTAGCACTGCAAAGATGAACCTGCAAGAGACCAAGAGGGGTTAGGAGAGAAATCAGGAAATCGTGGAATGGTTTGGGTTGGAAGGGATGTTAAAATCATCCAGTTCCACCCCTCTGCTGTGGGAAGGGACAACTTCCAGTTGACCAGGTTGCTCCAAGCCCTGTCCAACCTGGCCTTGGACACTTCCAGGGATGGGGCAGCCACAGCTTCCCTGGGCAGCCTGATCCATTTTTTTACCACTCTCATTATAAAAAATCTCTTAATTACAGTTAACCTAAATCCACCCTCTTTTAGTTTTAAAAAATTACCCTTCTTCCTATCCCAACCGGACCTCCTAAAAATTTATCCCCAACTCTCCTGGAGCCTCTTTAGGCACTGAAAGGGGCTCTGAGGTCTCCCCAGGGTTTTCTCGTCTCCAGGGTGAAGAGCCCCAGCTCTCCCAGCCTGGCTCCAGAGGAGGGAGGCTCCAGCCCTGGAAGCGTCTCCATGGTCTCCCCTGGACTAGCTCCAGCAGCTCCATGTCCTTCTGATGTTGGACCCCAGAAATGGACCCAGCCCTGCAGAGGGAGGAACAATTCTACACCTCTCATGTATCTTCCATCTATCCAAAGCTCTCCAGAGAACTCAACCAAGTGCTTGCACTGGGAAACAGGGCCATTCCTGGGGAACCTCAAAGGAAGATATCTCCTGTGCTTTGGGAAAAAAAATAGGTTTTTCCATTTTTTTATGGATAATAATACACCTGGTTGAGGTGGGAGTCAGGTTGGGCAGGTGCTGAAGATATTTTGGCGGTAGTGCAGTGAGGGAGCAAAAAGAGAGCAGATGGACAGCTGGGCTTGAACAGAATCATGGAATGGTTTGGGTTGGATGGGATTTAAAGATTGTTTCATCAGGCACACATCCCTCTAGACCAGGTTTCTCCAAGCCCCCTCCAGCCTGAGGGATGGAGCAGGAGTTTGCAAAGTCTCGTCCGGTTGTCTCAGTTCTCAGCTCATGACTCTCACTCTCCATCTCCTCTTCTTAGAAAACAAAGTTCAAACACAACTTTCACCCCTCTCTGAACACCCCCTCAGGGAAATGCCTCTCCATAGGGGATGGAAATCCATGCTGGCAACACCTGCTGGGATGTTCTGTGTGTCCAGCAAAGGCAGGATAAACCTGGCAGCTCCCAAGCGTCCAGCCCTGGTGAAAAATTTGCCCCAGAGGAGTGAGATTGTGGTGTAATTACCTGTTCCTGTCACCTGCTTGTGCCCCAGGGTGTCACTGGAGCCTTGCAAGTGTCAGTTAATATGAATACTTACACATATATATATATTTTCTTGAGCCCCATGACCACCAAACTTGCATCATGAATCCCCCGACTCAATATCCTAATGCCTAAAATACTCTTTTACGACACTGAAAACCCCATTTTAGGAATTAGTGATTGAAGGAATTAATTTGAGGCACTTGGTCTCCCTCTGTCCAAGCCATTCCGGTGTAAATGACTGATGCAGTCACAGAGCTGAGGAGCCAACCCCCAATTTGTCTGGGTGCTGCACTCTGTTCTCACACTGATCTGACTTTTATTGCCATAAAAGTCAAATTTTGAGTGCTCTGATGGAAGCTGGCAGAGAGAAAGGTCTGACGACTGTGCGAGACCCTTCACAGCTTATTCTTTAGGCATCCTCTGCTGATTGAGAAACTGCTCAAATTTGATTCTTCTCTTCTCTGGTAATAGGGAAAAGCTTTAAACCCATTTTTTTTTTCTCAGTGAAGTTATAAAAACCTGAGAGTGTCCAAAGTCCACCCATCCAGTCTATAAAATAACACATCTTGGCATTGTCGTTTTTACTGTCCTACTAAAATTCTGGAAATCTGGGCGGTGTCAGGGTCCACTTTTGAAAGGAAAAGTCGGGAAAAAATGTTGGAGGAAAACTTTGCAGAAATGTTGCAATTTTGACAGCCTGGGAAGAAGGAAAATAATCCTCCCACCCCACTTAACCCCTCCCCTCCTCCCTTGACTGTATTGTCTGGCTTAAAAAACTTGGATTTTGATTAATTCAGGATTCAGGATTTATCTCTCCTGGAAGCTACAAGGATCCCACCATCCCCAGGATGGCACTGTGCACTTTTCCCACTCAACACCCATCCAAAGGGAAATACCTTGGGATGACCACGTGCCAACATCTCTGCCCTCCCTGCCAAACCCCATTGCAAATCCTTCTTCCAGACTGAAGCTCTGCAGGAAGGGCTGTGGGGTGGATCCTTTTTGGGGATCTTACCTGAGTCCACGCACAGGAGCGCTCCCAGCAGGAGCACAAGGAAAGCCTTCATCTTGGAATAACCTCTCTGGGGCTGCCTCTGGGTCGTTTCCTCCTGGGGCAGGTTATATATCCTGGGAGGCCGGGCGTGCCCACAAGGTCATCCCTGAGAAGGCACCTGAGGGAGCTGCCGGCCGGACCAAGGGAGGGGTTGCTTTGTGTGTTGGGATATTTGTGTTTGGTGCCTCTCCTGTTTCCCTGCCACTCTCCGGGCTCCCCTCCACCGCTGCCACCCCCGCCTTCCCTCCTACCCTTGGGCAAAGTGCTCACAGGAGTGGAAAAAGCCCCAAATTCTTCTGAACAAGGCCGGCCTTATGCATTTCTTCAGAGCCACTGAGGCTGCAGTGGCACCCTGTGAACGAGGCTCTCCACCCCCGGTGCCACCCTGAGTGGAGCCATTGTGTTTAAATCGAGGACAAAATGTTCTTTGAATCAACAACTCCGGGTATTTATCTGCCTGTGTGAGTGATACTCGTGATAACAAGGTATGTGGTGGTGAGGTATGTGGGCAAATTAAAAGTGCATTGGCCTTTCCAGGTACTGAGGAGTTCATTCGCCCTCATTTGCATTTATTTTCTGTTGGAAAGCAATGGCGAACTCTTATTTTTGATGTTTGAAACCCAAGGGACTTTGTGATGGATTTATTTTGAGATGTTCCATTTGTGACTTGGATCTCTCTGTATGCCGGCCCCTCTCGTCTGGCAGAGGCTTGGTACAAGTTTGGACACTTGACTCACAGTAGATTCAATGTTAACAACCCAGGCTTGTCCAAAAAATGCCACTTCTCTGTCACAGACAGGGTGAGTTCAGCCACATTCCAGCCTCAAGTGTGAATGTTTGCTCTCGTGGGTTGAGCGGAGTCCTCTCCCATTCCTCACATCCTGTGACCACTTCTCAGGACATGCCAGGGCAAAAGAAAACAGGGCTTTTTTTGCTAAATTCAATGTTTAATTTATTTATTTTTTCCCTGGGATCTCAGTGCTGTGCATTTCTTTCCTTCAGGGATTTACTCCCAAGCAGCAATTTTTCCCAACTGAAAGGAAGGTGTGCAGGTGGATCATTGATCAGTGGCTATGGGATGAGAGGTAGAGAATAAAACTCCTGCCTTAATTTACACCAGTGGAAAATCTGTTGCAGGAAATGATTTGACAAGTCCTGGTTCCTCCATGGGGATCTTAACCACTTCCACTTGGACTCTTCTGTGTAAAAAAATCCCCAAAAGTCATCCCAACACCTTCTTTCTGTGTCTATTGGCTTCTGCCTCATCGTATTTTTACAGATCAGGTCATTTATAGCCAACTTTTATGGACAAAAAACCCCAATATTTTTTTCAGGCTGTAGAGTTCCTCATTCAGAGCTATTTAAGGTTATTTTTCTTTTTTAATCCCTTAGGATTGTCCCTGTAGGGTTTGGCTTTTTGTGATAAGGGGTCAAGGGGGAAAAAAACCTCCCTATCAAGTCCACCAAGGCCTGGAAGTAAGTATTTCTTCAAAAAATCATTGATGAGGAAGAAAACCTCTTTCCATCTTTCCTGGTACAATTATTTTTGTTCTTTTCCTAACATCCACCAGAAAAACCCAAAACTTGTGGTGTTGTGAGAGAATCTGACAGCTGAGCGCTTCTCCATTCCCCCATCCTGCTTGCCTGAGGCCGCGTGAGATCCCAGGAATTCCTGTATCCTTACATAAATTGTCGATTCTCACTGTTTTTTGGGAAATTGAAGTGCAATTCCCGCCCGACTCCTGAAGATGGCAAACGTGTCCCGTTATAATTCCACGTGCATTAACACACAGTTATCCACAGGACTGGGTGGATGTGGTGTTGTTTTCTTTTCCTGAGGTTATAAAATTCCCAGTTCATCTCCCTGCATGGGAAAGACCATCAATTCCCTCTGGGAATCTCATGATGTCTGCAAATCACTTGGAATTTGGTTTTTTTAATACTGTTTTTGCTGTCACTGCAGATTCCTGATAGAGACAGGTCTGGAGCTCTCTGTTAGGGAAGAGGAGAAACAGGAGTTGATTATTTGCTCTGTCCTGGATCTCCTGCCTGGTGTCAGGCTGGGAAAATGGTGATGGATCACGGAACAGACCATGGTGTCATGGATTACATCGAGGAGCAGCCATGAGCTGGATATTTGAGGAAAAAAAGGGCAATATGTGAAACGATGCCTGGAAAATATGGACAGAGACACATCAAAAGGAAGTTTCTCCAATTTCCTGGTCGTCTGCAGGGAAGCCTGTAAGATGATGGAGATCTTAGAATCATAGGATCATGGAATTATTTGGGTTGGAGGGGTCTTCTAGATCATCTCATTCCACACCCCTGCCATGGGGTCCAAGCCCCGTCCAACCCGGCCTTGGACCCTTCCAGGGATGGGGCAGCCACAGCTTCTGTGCCACGGCCTGACCACCTTCCCAGGGAGGAATTTCTTCCCAATATCCCATCTAAACCTCCCCTTTGTCAGCTTAAATCCATCAGCAGAAGAGAAACAAAAAACCCCAAATGAGCAGAACCCATCAAAGAGGAAATGAAGCTGAAGTTCCACACACTCATCCCAGCTTCTGGATGAACAGTAGCCCTTGGAACAGCTGGATCACCAGGAGATCCTATGGATTCTCCAGACTCTGAGCTCAGGTGTGTAACACCTTCTTGGATGCCTTAATTCCAGCCAGGATTAAGGGCAGGAACAAGAGGAGCTGCTGTCCAAGGCTGCCTGGCCCTGAGGGGAGGTCACTGAGTTGTTTTCTGGGCATGGTTGTGCCTGGAAGTCCTTTCCAGGATGTTCTGAAGTCCCTGTGTGTGGTTAAAATGGGATGCAGAGGGAATTTTATTGGCTTTTCCACTCCTGGATGGTGTTTAACAGGGACCTGATGCTGCCTGAAGTGCTGTCTGCAAATCTACTCAGGCTGTGGGAATTTGGGATGTTAAAGAAGGGAATTGAGTGACCAGTTTCAGGCATCCAAGTGGGAATTTTTTATGGCTGTTCTTGGGAACACAGCCTCAGGAATACTCAACTGTCCCAAATCAGAATGGGTGGGGAATAAATGAGGTTGAGTCACCAGGTGGGAGTGAGGCAAATCCCATTATAGGTTTTTCTGCAAGGAGGGAAGCGTTCATCCCAAATGAGGCATGGGATTGGATATGCAGGATAACAGATGGGTTGAAAAGGGGAGAGAAAGATTTCAAAAGGAGGAGATACAGAAATATTCCCATGGATGGATGGATGGATGGATAAAAGAGTAGATTTACATTGGATATTGGGAATAAGTTCTTCCATGTGAGGGTGGTGAGGCCCTGGTACAGGTTGCCCAGAGAAGTTGTAGATGTCCCATCCCTGGAGGTGTCCAAGGCCAGGCTGGACAGGGCTTGGAGCAACCTGGGATAGTGGAAGATGTCCCTGACCATGGCAGGGGGTTGGACAAGATGATCTTGAAGGTCCCTTCCCACCCAAACTATTCCACAATTCTATGGAAAGGACACAGGATGTCCCCTTTCTCAGCCTAAAATATTTCTCCCCCAGCTCCCAGCTGTTTTCCACTCTCCTGTGCCATGTCCTGGGATGGACATGAATGTTGCTGATCCAGCAGCAGGAAAAATGATCCCAGCTGCTCCAGAGGTGCCCTTGGCTGCCAGCAGAGAGAGGCTTCAGCTCTCACGTCTGTAGATATTTAACACTGTTCCATGTCATGGTCCAGCTCTCACTCCAAGGATTTATATCCAGGTTTGCTGTTCAAATGAGCTTCAGAGCACATGGATGCAAGGCTGGGATTCCTGCTGGAATTCCAGAGTCCAGCAACAGAGACTGGAGCTGCCGTTAAGAGCAGGACATTGAGAGGATGCGGGAAGGTGTTTGGGTCTCTGTCACTGGGCTGCTCAGGGACCTTTAGTTCGAGCCTTCCTTTCTTTGTGCCTCTTTTTTCTCCAACACCAAACAGGGCTTGGAATTCCTGCATCCCAAGGGAAGTTTTTGGGATCTGTGAGTGCCCACAGGTAAAACCAGGGAACAGTATAAAAGTTTAATGAGCAAGGAGCCTGTTTGACCTTGAGTATTTCTCCAAGGGTCTGGGCACAGAACAAAACATCCAGCTGTTCCCATTTGGGATTTCCGATTTCCAGAGCCAGCCTGACCAGCCCTGGAGAAAAAGTTCACCTTCAGGTCCCACACATTCCTGCTGACAACCATGAAATCAATGCGTGGCTGCAAATAAATCCCATCATGGTGCTGATCTTGTCTGCGGAGAGAGGAGTCGATGGAGAAAATTCCAAGGGCTGCGGGGACTGGAGATTCCCATATGATGGTGCTGTTGCCACATGGCTGGAGCACAAACCCCTCCCGGCATGTGGGAGCAGCCCCAGATTGTTTGTTTAAAAATCTCAGCAACTTCAGAGCATCAAAAATGCATTTGACTTTTTTTTTTTTTTTTTTTTTTTTTTTTTTTTTTTTTTTGTTATTTTGCTAATTGCTGAGCTCTTCTGCTTGGAAAAGTCTCGGAGTGTGGGATCCCTGCCAGCTCCTGCCGGCGATGCCTGGCGCGTCCTGGAGTTGTTTGCAGGGAGAAAGGAGAACATTTTCCTGCACCCATGCTTTGGAGTTGGGGTGAAGGGTGGGGAGAGCAGCCTGGGCTGGGACCACAAAGAGGTTCTGTGCTTGTTCTGCCCTCCCAAAAAACTTTCTGACCCTCTCCTTACCAGGCATTGCAGCCTCCTGTGTATAAATGTGGCAAAATATTGGAAATACAGGCAGGAAACATGAATTTCCTGGGATCACACAACAGATCTCAAACCAGGACCCTCAATCACCTTTGCCGCTTCCCAGTCTATGACCTTTTCCTTCCATCAGGAAAATTAATTTCCCTGGCCCCACCAGAAACCGCAGAACATGGACAGGGAATAACCTGAGATTTCCAGTCCAGTCGCTGCAGGAGGAAGCACAGAAGCACTGAAGGATTTTGGGTGGAAGGGATCTTCAAGATCATCGAGTTCCAACCTCTGCCATGGTCAGGGACAAGTTCCACCAGGTTGCTCCAAGTCCTGTCCAACCCTGGCTTTGAATCTGTAGGATAGAAAAATGTGGATCTGGGGCCAGATATGACCAGCAAGGACCATTGCTGCTCATGTGGCCACAGCTGCACTCAATCCATGGCCTCTTCTGGTCCCTCCTTTCCCAGAGAATCATGGAGTCCTTCATGTTGGAGAAACCCTCTGAGATCATCAAGTCCAACCATTCCCCCAGCACTGCCAGGGACACCATTAACCCATGTGCCCAAGTGCCACATCCACACGTCCTTTAAATCCCTGCAGGGATGGACACTCCACCACTGCCCTGGGCAACCTGTTCCAACCCTTCTTGTGGAGAAATTTTCCCTAATATCCAATCTAAACCTTCCCTGATAATTTGAGGCTGTTTCCTCTGGTCCTATTCCTTGGGAGAAGAGATCGATCCCCACTTCAGGAGGGCTTTGGCCCTTCTAGCTCTTTCCCTGCATAACCTCATGGCATCCTTGAAGACCTCCTGAGTTTTCTCCCCCTCATGCAAAGGTCGTAAAATCTCCTTTTTTTGTCCATCCTGCCCTTAGTTTGTGGTCAGTCCCTGTAAGTGGTGGTGCTTTCCCAACATTAATGAGTTTTTGGGAAGACCCACCTGCACAGAAGGAGCTCACCTCGTGGACTTATACATGGGGAAAATGTTCATTTGAGGGAACATTCTTTTCAGGGCTTTTTTTTGTGGCTTCGTTCTGAATTTGTTGACAAAGTATTGGAAAATAGGATTTTGTGGACAAAGAAGTGCTCTGCAGAAATAATAAAGTTATTTGAAGTCCAGAATGGATTTTGGGATCAAACCCAGGCAGGGAGAGCAAGATCCATCTAAACCAGTGAGTCTCCACTCGGGACATGCAATTAAGATGCAGGAGATGCAGGATCAGTCCTTTAAAGTCAGGTTTCCTTTCCCTGGAGCAGATGCTCCTCTATTTACAGAGGCAGGAATTCTGAAAGCGCTTGTCTTTGTCCCTCTGCTTAGAACTGTTCCACTTCGTGTTAACTAATTACAAACTAATTGGGCCGGAGAGATGCAGTGGTGTGAAGCAATTTGATTTTGATGAATTGGCAATTTCTTACAAAAACTGTTTCATTAAAAAAGTTGATTTTTTTCTCTGACTGCTTTATCAAAAGCTCTGATGCTTAGGACAGCAGAAGATGAGTTACACAAACCAGGAGAGATAATGGGAATTCTGATTAATATCTGTCATTTCCTCTTGGTTTAACTGTTTAGCTGGAAAATCGATTGGAAAAATCAACCAGCAGTTGCTTGAAGTTGTTGGAAATTTGTTAATTTGACAGTGCAAAAGGGAATGGCTTCAAGGCCCCCCCAATAAAGGGCAGGTTTAGATGGAATATTGGGAAGGAATTCTTCCCTCTGAGGGTGGGGAGGCCCTGGCACAGGTTGCCCGGAGAAGCTGTGGTTTCCCCATTCCTGGAAATGTCCAGGACCAGGCTGGGTGGGGCTTGGATCAACCTGGGATAGTGGAAGATGCCCATGGCAGGGGGTTGGAATGAGATGAACCTGAAGATACCTTCCAATCCAAACCATTCCACAATTCCATGATATGCCATGGGGAAGCCTGGTCAGAAGAGCTTGGGGCATTGCCCAACTTGTCCTAAATCCAAACCTGAATTTGATTAAACAAATTGGATTCCCAGCTCCATTTCTTGGCTAAATCTTTACTGATTTACAGGAGCTTGGCTACTAAATAGGCACCACCTTGCAGATGGTTGTGTTTTGTCAGATTCTTGACAATAAATGGGCACATAAAAGGAAAAACAAAATCCTATTGTGTGATTCAAAGCTGCTCCCAGCAGTTCCACTTTTCATTTTGTCGCTGAAATGAAATCATCCCTCTCAGCTCCCCAGGCAGGAGTCAGGGATCCCTTCCCCTGCTTGACCTTTACAAACTGCACATCCTGCTCAGCCGTGACCTTTTCTGAGGTGCCACAGATCCCGAGCCCAGCGGTTTTGGAATCGATAGCACAGCCCTGCAATGAGCATGGAATTAACAGCTGCCTTGTCAGTCTCTCCAGTAAAAAGTGGGATGCCAAAGGACAGACGGGAATGTGTCTGGGATTAAACAGATCTGACAGGATGGAAATGGAGGAGATGGATTTACAGACTCTGCAGCCTGGGCACAGCCAAGGGGTGCACTTTTCATAGAATGGTTTGGGTTAGAAGGGACCAAAATCATCACGTTCCAACCCCCTGCCATGGACAGGGACACTTTTCACTATCCCAGGTTTCTCCAAGCCCCATCCAACCTGGCCTTGGACACTTCCAGGGATGGGGCAGCCACAGCTTCTCTGGGAGTTCCATTCCACCACCCTCTCAGGGAAGAATTCCTTCCCAATATCCCATGTAACCCTGCTCTCTGGCAGTTTGAAGCCATTCCCCCTTGTCCCAAGTCCCTGTCCAGCTCTCCTGGAGCCCCTTTAGGCTCTGCAAGGGGCTCTGCCGTCTCCCTGGAGCCTTCTCTTCTCCAGGCTGGACATTCCTGTCTCCATGTTCTGGCTCCAGAGCAGAGGGGCTCCAGCCCTTGGAGCATCTCCGTGGCCTCCTCTGGACTTTCTCCAGCAGCTCTATGTCCTTCTGCTGTTGGACCCCAGAGGTGGATGTGGTGCTCCAGCTGGGGTCTCACCAGAGCAGACCAGAGGGAAAGAATCATCTCCCTTGACCTAAAATTTTCAGGATGAATGAAGTGGAATTCTCCATTCGTGTGTCCCTTCAATCCTCTAAGCTCCCAGTTCTCTGTTTTTTCCCTGCCTTTGGGCTCCGTCCCAGGATTCCTTCCTCTTTTGCTGAGCAAAAGGCACCATCGGGGGATGGATTTTTCTGTTGTCCACCTGGCTGCTGCTTCTGGGAGTGGTTGAGGAGCTGAGATCCTTTTGTGGGACCCCTCATTTTGGGGCTTCTTCTCTTTTTGACCAATTTTCACAACAATGAGAAAATTTCTAGAGCTTTGAGAGCTTTCTCCTCCTTTAATTTTCTTGACTCTGGGCAGGGTGATGCCCAGTCAGATCCATGGGCAGACAGGTGGGTGGATAGAGGGATGGACAGGGATGGAGCTGCATTAATCACATTTCCATAGACCAGGTTAAATTGTAAGAACAGTATCCAGAGGTGAAGAAAAAAAGAAAGAAAATAGAAAAAAAAATCAAAATAAATGTCGAGGATCCCAACAAAATATCAAGGATGATATAATTGCTGGCCAGGGAATAGATAAAGAAGAAGTAGGAATGGTAACGGGAGCCCTTCCTCCCTTGTGGTCCACAAATCCTGTGTAGATAAAAACAGTCAGGAGATTGGGAACATCCTGTTCCTCCCGTTTTGATGGCTCACATTGGATGGACCTTGGCTAATTTGTCTTCCCTGCACAAAGCAAGGTCGTTTGCTCTCAGGGGCATCGCCGCCTGCCTTGAATTAATTTTCTATTAATTACTGGAATGATTTGAGTGTGGATAAGCAGCAGTTATTTTTAGCAGTCAGACTGATTAGACTTTGGACAGAACTACCTGGAGAAGTTGTGGGGCTCCTGCTGCTTGGGAAGGGAAGAACAACCATTCCCAGTTGGATCAAAATGTCCATCTGGATCATGAGCCCCTTCTGACACTCCTCCTTAGTGGTTTCACAGGGAAAGTAAAATATTTCATCCAACTTCCATCTCTGGAATTGCTCAAGGCCAGGTTGGGTGAAGCTCTGAGCAACCCGGGATGGTGGTAAGTTCCCTGCCCATAGCAGGGGTTGGAATGAGATGGTTTTTAAGGTCCCTTCCAACCCAAACCATTCTGGGATTCCATGATCTCACCTGCACCTGGCATCCCTGATGAAATACCCCCTTGAACAATGGACAGGGACATCCTCCACGCCTCCTGACCTTTTATTGCTGTCATTTTTTCCCACTAATCCTGGTACTTCTTGCTTTCCTTGCTCACCCTGCCCTGTCATAATTTGCTTTTTGCTCTCTGTAAAGAGAGCTGAGGCACCAGTTCAGCTTTAAAGCCATTTGCTTTTACATATTTCCCTGTGAATTCTCTTTTATTTCCTCCTCTACCTTTTTTTCTACATCTTTTTATTTTAATAACACTCAGTGTTCAGGCCCCCAAACTGTCTGGTAATTACCCTGCCTTTGATAAACCTTTCTATTAAGCACAAGTTGTAAATACCTTGCCTGCTCTAACTGCATTCAATTCATCATAAAAGCTTGGGAAGCCTTTGCTTTCCCTCTTTTGTGTGGAAAAAAATGGAAACAAGGTAAATTCACTGTTATTTTCAGCAAGGAATTAGAAAAGGGACTTGGATTCATAGATTTTTTTTTTTAAATGAATATGATTCTTTAAACCTCCTTTTCCAGGATTATAAATCTTAACTCCTGGTTTATATATTCCTTTATTTGTTATATTTTAGCCTTAGTGGGGTTTATTTTGATTTGGTTTGGGTTTGTTGTTTTTTTCCATGGAATCAGAGACTGCTTTGGGGAGAAGGGACCTTCAAGATCATCTCGTTCTAACCCCCTGCCATGGCCAGGGACACCTTTCCCTAGACCAGGTTGCTCAGAGCTCCATCCAACCCATCCTGGAACACTTGCAGAGATGGGAAGGGGTTTTCTTTTATCCCTCTTCCTTTGGGAGCACATGGCCTTGCCCAAACTCTGTTCAGGTGAGCTCCAGGTCAGACTCCATCTCCAGGAGATGTCCAAAAATCCCACCCTGTGCCTGACAACCTTGTCCAAACACTTCTTGAGCTCTGTCAGGCTTGGGGCTGTGACCATTCCCTGGGGAGCCCTTTCCCAACCACCTTCTAGGGGAAGAATCTTTTCCTAAAATCCAACCTAAACCTCTCCTGACACAACCTGAGGCCATTCCCTCAGATCCTGTCACTGTCACCAGAGAGATCAGTGCCTGCCCTTCCCCTCATGCAGAAGCTCCAGATCCGAATGAGGTTCCCACTCAGGATCTTTTCTGGGCTGAACAAACCAAGGAAGACCAGCCTCTCCTCATCAGGCTTCTCCTCCAGACCCTTCACCACCTTCGTGTCCCTCCTTTGGACACTTTCTGACTGCATCCCCCAGGGCACCCTATGGATGCTGTGCCAGGACAGCCATGCATGGGCAGGACAGCCTGAAGGAGCATCTTTGTCCCAAGGGGATGAGTCCTGTGACCCATCAGGAGGCCAAGCTCTTCCTGCAAAGGCCCTGCAGGGAAATCCTGTTCCTGAGTTCTCCCCAGCACTGATTTCACACAAGGAATTGATAGGAATTGCCTGAGCCTTGCAGGAAAAGGCACTTTGCAGTGGCTGATTGCACTCCCACAGATCCTGTTTTCCCTTGGAATCTCCTTGGGGATTGCTGTTCTCAGCACAGGCTTTTCTGAACTCTCACGGTGATTGCTCCCACAGGGGTAGGAGCTTTCTCACCCTCCAACAGGGCAGAAAAACATTTGAAAAGCACTTTCCAGGTTACCCAGCCTCTGATTTTATTTTCATCCAGCCCCTGAAGTCAGCAGGAGCAGTGGGGATCTTGCCAGGGAAAAGGTCCAAGGAAACACAAGAGGCAGGAGCTGGGTAGGAGCTGGGATGCTGAGTCGGACTTGATGATCTTAGAGGTCTTTTTCAACCTTAATGATTTTTGATTCTATGATTTTTGCACTAAATATAAGGGAATTTCCACCTTCTCCCTTTCCTTTTGTATGGATTTAACCTCTGCTCCCTGCCTTTGCATTCCAATTTTTGCCAATCCAGGACAATATTTGTGATGCACTTGCAGAAGTCAAACAGGAATTGGGTGGTGTCCAAGAGGGGAGGAGGGCCGGCAAGCAAGTTAACACCAACACTGTGGAATTCATCCCACTACCATCCCTGGGAACATTCAAAAAACATGTGGATGCAGCATTGAGGACATGATTAATGGTGAACATCATGCTGGGCCGATGGTTGGACTTGATGATCTCAAAAGTCTTTTCCAGCCTTAAAAATTCTGTGATTTTATGAATAACTGCATTTTCCCCTGATGGAATCATCCTGGAAAAAAAATCCCAGAGAATCCCCTGGAGAGAAGAGAGACTGGGCACTGAGTGTAGCCATGTGGAGTGGGTACTGGAGCAGGCTGGAAAATCCCAGCTTGCTGCTTCTTGTAGGCTGGATAAGCATAACTCATCCCAGGGAGTCTCCAGGGTAAATCCAGGAAATTCACTTGTTGGAAAGGGTTCCCATGTGAATATTTTAGCAGAGCTGCTCCTGCCAATGCTCCTGAAAATTAAGACACTCAATAAAAGTGTTCAAAATCGGCTTTAAACTGAGAGAAGGTTTAGATTGGATATTAGGAAGGAATTCTTCCCTGGGAGGGTGGTGAGGTCCTGGAACAGATTCCTCAGAGAAGCTGTGGCTGCCCCATCCCTGGAAATGTTCAAGGCCAGGCTGGATGGGGCTTGGAGCAACTGGGATAGTGGGAGGTGTCCCTGCCCATGTCAGGGGGTTGGAACCAGATGATCTTTAAAATCCCTCCCAACCCAAACCCTTCTGTGATGTTTCTATCAAAAAGTGTAAAACCAGGAAGATTTGGGAATAATCCAGGTGGACTTTTCACCATTTTTTGTGCTTTGGCTTCTGCTATTTTATGTTCATTGTTTAACCTCTAAGAATGGACAGGTGGAAAACTTATCCTGCTCAGTGTCTGCCACATGTCCAAGCAAAACAAAGCAAATCTGTGTCATCTTGGGATAAAATGCTTCTGGAATTCCCAAATATACAAAACGAATGAATTAGCTGGCGTTGCACAGTAAGATCACGTTTGATAGGCCAATTAAAAGTGCAATTCTCTTTGAATTCTCCTGGAATTTGAATGAAATACATGGCAGGGATCATCCCAAACCCACTGGAGAAAGACTGAGAGAACAAATAAAAAGTGGAAAAAAGAGCCACTGGGATTTTATCTCCGGGAACCATTCTGGAATATATTTAACAGAGGCAGGATATTCAGTATAGAGAGAAAAGGAGGAAAGATTGGAAAGAGAGAAATCATGTGGGTTTGGATCCTCTCACTCTTTGTGACCTCAGCTCCCCAGCGATCCTCAGCGATCCATCTGAAAAATGTCCTGATAGGAACATTAATTATGGGTCATCTGCACAGGGTCATGTAATCATAGCTGGTCTGATTTAGAATTCCTCACTAACTTATCCCAAAGCATTTTAGGGATTTTAGCTCACAAGGAGAAGGAACATTGTTTATGGGACCACCAGATGCAGCTGGAAAACACCACTGAGCTCTCAGGCACAGAAACCCCAAGTCAGGTGTGAAATGGAAGCAAAAGGCTTGAACACAAGGACAGCTGAGAGCAAAATTGCTTCGAGTTATCTTCGTGGTGTTAATTGGGGAGATAATTTGAGAGGAAAGACATAATTTGAGGGGAAAGACATCTTGCACTTGAGGAGCGAGCAGGTGTTGGGAGGGCTGATAAGTGATAAGGTCATTACCCTGTGGGACAGGGAGACACAAGAAAAAAAAATTTAGTGTTGATATTACTTTTATATTTGCTGGGAAACTGAGGATCAGAGCAGCAAAAACTTGCCTAAGGTCACCCCACTGGCAGTGACAAAGCTGAGAATAAAGCTGAGGATCTGGAACCTCAATCCACGGATCATGGGGTTTTCCTCAATAATTGCAGCACTGTCACCATCGTGGGAGTAAGGGAAGAGAAAAGGAGGTTCTGGCAGGGGATATAGGAAAGGACTCTAGGAGCTGCAGCAGGGATGTTGTTCTCCAGTTCAGTTCTTTGGATCTGGTGCTTGTGGAGTGGGACACTTACTGTGATGTGGTGTGGTTGGACGTTCCTGAGCTTGGGATGAGGATCTGAACTTGAGGCTCCTTTTTATCTTTGTTATTCAAATTAAAATTCACTCCTGAACATTCAGGATTCTACTCTCATCTCCTTGTGTGACCAACATCCCTTAAACAGCAGATCCTGCTGTACCTTCCTTACTGGGTGCATGGAATCATGGAATCATGGAATCATGGACTGGTTTGGGTTGGAAGGGACCTTAAAGATCATCCAGTTCCAACCAGCATGGGCAGGGAATGCAGAATCCTGTGGAACCTGACACGAAGGCTGGAGGGAAGATCCAGCCATGCTGACAGGTCTGTGAGCAGGAAAACATTGAACATCAGGAAATTTTGTTGTTCTGGAGGTGATAATTGCTCCCTGTAACATCTCTGGAGGAGGTAAGAGGCAGAGCCAAACTGGTTCCAGTTGTAGGGTTGCCCTGACTGGCACTGGCTCAGGTATCTGTGCTTCCCTGCATGGTTGAAATGTGCCTTTTCAACCCTTCCAAACTTATCTAAAAGATTGTTTTGGGAACAAATTGTCCCTGTTTTCCCAGGGCAGTGCCTGCCTTCCTCATCTTCAAGGCACTTCAGGCAGGAAGCCCCCTGGAAATGAATCAGGGAGAATTTCCATGCCAGCACCAGAATTTTGAGATGGAAAACCAGTAGAGGGAGAAAGAACTTTCTTCTTTTCCTCTACTCAGGGAGCTTGGGGTGGAGCTGTGGAGATTCTCCCTGGAGACTTGGCTTTGCAGCCATCCTTTTATCCCACTTTTTGTGATCTTCCATCACGAGTCAGTCCTGATTTAGCTGTTACAGAGAAATCTGCTGCCAGTTGAAGACTTAATTGCACCAGAGGCCTTCAGCAATGTGGGCACTAATGAGCCAGAGTTCAGATATTCCTGACTTGAAGAAAAGCAAGGAAGGGCTGGTCATGGGCTCTGGGCAGTTCTGGATCGCACAGAGGAGGAATTTTTTCTTGGATAGGTCATTAATAAAAGGAGGGTAGAGGAGAGTGGCTCATCACCATCTATCAGTGGAAGCTGGAGCCCAGCCAGGAGAGCCAGCAGTTAATTAGGAATGAGAGCTGCTTCCTTTCACAGACATTTCTATATGTTTATATATAGCCATTGTATTGCCATTAGTGGAAGTATCTCTTTTTTTCCTAATTAAATGAGCCAGCCAAAATTTTTGTTGGATGGTATTAACTCTGCAGAACTTGCTCAGCCCCTGGGATCTGCCTTTGTTCTTCCCAAGCTCTAGGACTGGATTAGGAAAACACAGCCCAAGGGATGATGGGAGACCCAGGAAACTTCTCTTTTGGAATGGACTTCAAGAGAATGATGGACTGAGAGGGAAAAGATGTCATCTGAGTTCCAGGATTTATTCCCCTTGCTGGAATCATCAGCAGGTGGTGTCCTTGAAAGCTGGAGAGGTCATGGAGTGACTGGACAAGGGGGAGTGGCTGTCAGCTCAAAGGGAGTAGGTTTAGATTGGATATTAGGAAAGAATTCTTCCCTGTGAGGATGGTGAGGCCCTGGCACAGGTTGCCCAGGAAAGCTGTGGCTGCCTCATCCCTGGACGTGTCCAAGGCCAGGTTGGACAGGGCTTGGAGGAACCTGGTCAAGTGGAAGGTCCAGAGACTTGGAACCGGGTGACCTTGGATGTCCTTTCGAACCCAAAGCATTCCATGAAATCTCCGTCAGGAAGGTTGGATGTCCCAAGGTTTGTGATCCTCCTCCCAAGTCCTCACTGTTGCTTTTTTTTTCCTCCTCTTTACAGAAACTTCCTTTGTGCACGAAGAACCTTCCAGTGCACCTCTCCCACCTCTCCAGGTGCATCCTTGTCAGGAAAACTCCTTTATTTTTTTGGTGACTCCCAGAAGAAATGTGACATGAAGAAGTGATTATACAGGGAAGGAGGAAGGTTTAGAGGTGGAACTGGTTTGCAGGGACTGTCTGGAAGGTCTCTTCTTGAGCTCTGAAGTCTAAAGGGGCTGGGTTTTTTTTCCAGCATTCCCTGACAGATGTTTAACATTCAAACAAATCCAACCTCCATCCTGCTACTCCCAGCAGCCACCGATGTGTGCACAGAGATATGAGCTGAGGTTCACAGCTCACTTGTGGAATGACTCATCCCTTTAATTGCATCCCTTTAATTACAAATTAGCCTCCTTGACCTTTTCTTCCTGCTCTTTCCTGAGTGTCACAACACAGTTTGATCTCTGTGCTGCCAGGAGCAGAAGGAGACGATGTCTCTTGGTGGAAGGGTTGTTTGAGCTGTGGCCACGCACTCATCTCCTTTAATCCCAGGAGCTGTGCCAAAAAATCCCGTTCTTCTTCTTCTTGAAAAGGTCTTTGTGACTTAGAAAGAGCTGAAAAACACAAAGTCACCACCTAAAACTGCAGAAGGAACAAAAAAAAAAATCTGACAAATAAAGATACTGAAATTTGGGCATAAAACCTCAAAGATTGGGAAGACTGAAGACTTAAAATTGTCATTCCTGGGTTGATTTGCTGTAGGTTTTTTCTCTTTTGATGTCCTTGAAACTCTGTTGGAATCAGTGATGTTACTCTGACACAGAACTGAAAAAATACAAGGCTTATTCAACAGGAATATTCCAGCAGAAATGCTTCTTGGCAAGAGCAGACATGGAATCCAACCAGGAAGCCTCCAGAAAAGAGTGGGAAAACCACCTCAAAAAATGGCAATTCCTTGGCAGAAGTGGATTTGGGAAGTGGAGGTTACCTGTGAATTTCCTTTCCAATGTCGAAGTCTTTGGGAACAGAAGTTTCTAAAGAGGAGAAAACATTGTTTGAAACTCTTTGCCTTTATTCATCAGTGAATTCTTGAAATGTTCTCCCCTGTGAAAATGTTTGGAATAACACCAGATTCGCCCACTCTGTGCTGACATTTAACTCATCCCATTATGTGTATTACGCCACCACTCCAGCTTTATCCAGGATATAATGTAAGGAACATATACACAGATTTAGAAAAATACAGACTCTTATAGATTTATTTATAACAGTTCATATATTTATAATTAACTTCATTGTGAGGAAAGTTCAGCACGAGGCAGGACAACAATGGACTCCTCAGTTATATATAAAAAGGCCTTGAAAAGCTCTTCCCTCCTCAGAGAAAAGTTTCCTGAACTGCTTAGGGAAAGTTGCATTCTTTAAAAAAAAGGCTGAAAGTGGAAATGTTTTGTTTATAACGATTTGTTCCAGTCCAAAGTTACTTTTTATTTCATTTTAAAAAGTACTTGGGAAGAAGTTGTAGGGTTTCATATAAATGTTGAAACACACAGGACAGGACAGGGATCAAGGTCACTCTCAGCAAATTTGTAGATGGCACCAGGTTGAGGGTGCAGTGACACACCTGAAGGATGGGGCCATCCAGAGGGACCTGGACAAGCTGGAGAAATGGGAATGTCATGTGGTTTAGCAAGACCAAGTGTTGGTGCTGCACTTGAGTTGGAGGTCAATCCCAGGATCAATCCAGGCTGGGGGCGAGCAGATGGAACAGCATGGGGGAGAAGGACTTAGAGGTGCTGGTGGGTGAGAGGCTGGACATGACCCAGCCATGTGTGCTCCAGTCCCAGAAATCCAATCGTGCCCTGGGTTGTATCCAAAGCAGGGTGGGCAGCAGGAGAGGGGGGGATTCTGCCCCTCTGCCCTGCTCAGGTGAGACCCCACCTGCAGATCTGCATCCAGCTCTGGGATCCCAGCACAGGAAGGATGTGGAGCTGTTGGAGGGAGTCCAGAGGAGACACCAAGATAATCAGAGGGATGGAGCAGCTCTGCTATGAGGAAAAGTTGGGAGAGCTGTGATTGTTCAACCTGGAGAAGAGAAGCTTTAGGGTGACCATATTGCGGTCTTCCAGTAGCTAAAGGGGATAACAAAAAAGATGGAGAGAGACCATTAACAAGGGCCTGCAGTGATAGGACAAGGGGGAATAGCTTCAAACTCAAAGACAATAGGTTTAGATTAGAGAGATTATGAAGATATTCTTCCCTTTGAGGGTGGTGAGGCCCTGGCACAGGTTGCCCAGAGAAGCTGTGGCTGCCCTACCCCTGGAAGCGTTCAAGGCCAGGTTGGACGGGGCTTGGAGCAACCTGGGATAGTGGAAGGTATCCCTGCCCATGGCAGGGGAGTAGAATGAGATGATCTTTAAAATCCCACGTGGGGAACAAAACCACAGGGGTGCTTCAGAGAATGTTTCAAAGGTTCACATGACCTTGTCACAGGATCACAGGATTGTTGTGGTTGTAAAAGACCTCCAAGATCATTGAGTCCATAACGCAACAGTTCAAAGTTCACCACCAAACCCTGTCTTTAAACATCACATTCATAGGTTTTTTGAACATTTCCAGGGATGGTGACTCCACCTCTGCCCAGGCCACTGTTCCAATCCTTGATGATCCTTTCAGTGAAGAAATTTTTCATACTATCCAATCTAAACATCCCCTGGCACAGCTTGAGGCCATTTCCTCTTGTTCTATCACTTCTTCCCTGGAAGAAGAGTCCAACCCCCACATGGCTACAGCCTTCTTCCAGGGAGTTATAGAGACCTTGTCCTGCCACCTGTCTCCTGATGAGACCCTGAATTCCCTGAAAATGGGATTTCTTGAGATTCTGCAAATCCCCCTGTTCCTCTCTTTCCAAATCAAAGAGCCTGAGGTGTGGTTGGTGATGCAGCTGAAACCATCCCACACCAAGTGCCAACCAGATGGGAAATAACTCCATGTTTACTGGGGAGCAAGTGGGAAGTTCCACCTTGCAAAAGAGGCCTTTTGCCTCCTTGTGACCTACTTTCCTTGGGATTTTCACTGGGAACTGCTCAAAGAATTTCATACAAGCGGAAAAGGAAAGAACAGGAGCCTTGCTTGCTTTCTTCCTGCACATTGCATAAAGCTTTAATAGCGAGTAATAGCTGACATGGCTTTGATTTTATTGCACTTAACTGGGTAATTCTCCTGTCCCAACTGCGCCCAGGAGGACTGAGCAGAACAGAAGTGACTGTGCCACAGTAAAAATGGGTCTTTGAATTCCTCTTAGATTCCCATGGCCTGGATTGTGTTCAATAAGTCATGCACAGTAAATACAGCCAGGAGACGTGAGGAGACTCATGAATACTTGCAAGGCACTCAGGTGCTACTTTGGTGAATGTGCTGCAGGCAGAATATGGGAAAAAATGCCCTGCTTGTGTCTGTGCCCCTCCCCTCACTCATTAGTGAAGGATGTTCTCTACCACAGAGATCCCCAGGCAGAGCTAATGAACCAAAACAAGCCATTTCTAATTTTATCCCTGCTTTCTTACCACAAGGAGACACAAGTTCACATCCAAAATCTGACATCCCTACAGTGGATTTGTTGATGGGTTCATAGAATCACAGAATATCCTCAGCTGGAAGGGACCCACAAGGATCGTTGAGTCCAGCTCCTGGCCCTGCACAGGAGAACCCAGAGAATCCCACTGTGTGCCTGAATGGTTTTCCAAGCATTTCTTGAGTCCTGGCAGACTTAGTTTGCAGCATTTTGATGTCTGTTGGTTGCAGGGAAGGGTACGAGGTTTCTTTGCCATGATGGACACACCAAACAGCACCATGGACAATTTGGGTGGGCAACCTGGGGACTGTCCAAATGGACATTGGGCCAGGAGCCACGACTGTGCCAGTCTGGTGGCAGATACAGCCTGGAACTCTCATGTCCCATCTCTATTTTCAATCCGTTCCTCTCTTTCTGGATGACGAGGATTATGAAGACCTCTGAAGTGAACATCTCCTACACTGTCCCCATCTTGCTGCATCCTATTTCAATGTCTTGTTAATATTCTTGTGCTCCATCCAAATTCCACCCTGGCTTCTTCATCTGTCGTCCCTGAATCCAAGGCCTTGCACAATGTCTTCCCTTTTGTCTCTCCAAAATCTGGCTCCATGCACCTTCACAGAGGGAGCAGCAGCAGTGTCCCTGTGAAAAATATCCAGATAACTTCCCTCAGATGATCCCAGCTTCTTCCTGTGTGTTAGACAAACCTATGGAAGTTTTCTAGGATGCTCAGAACTGGTCTGAACTTGGGACTTGGCTTGATGGGATGGGGTCTTGACCTTCCCAAGGATGATTTGTGCAAATCCACTCTAATGAAGGTGTTCCAGTCACAGAAGATCGTATATTGGACCCTTTTCAGGCTCTTTAGCAAAGCAAAGAAGGAGCTGCACTGTCTCTTCTGATGCTTTTGAATAGTTCACGTGGCACTGCTGGCAGTTGAATAAATTGGTAATGAATGTGCAAATCAGCAGCTCTTCTAAGCGGGCTGAGAAACCTCATTTTGACATGTTTGTGAGGCAGGATCAGCACTTTAATGTTTGACATTTCATGCCAGTGATATCCCCTCTCCTTCATAAACAGAGCTGCTGTTAATCCATGACCTGTTCCACAATGGCTTTGTCGGCAACAGTAAATTAAAAAATGTCATGGAACATTGTTATTTGCTGGAAGTTGATTTTTTTTTTTTTTTGTCCCATGGGATTTCTAGCATGGAATTATGGAATGGTTTGGGTTGGAAGAGATCTTCAAGATCATCTTGTTCCACCTCTTGCCATGGGCAGGGACACCTTCCACTACCCCAGGTTGCTCCAAGCCCTGTCCAGCCTGGCCTTGGACACTTCCAGGGATGGGGCATCCACAACTTCTCTGGATTCCATGGCCTCACCACCCTCCCAGCTCTACCAGATGTTCTTTCCTCCCTTGTCCTTCTGAATTTCCTTTTGTCCCATGTAGAAATCTTCCTGTTCTGGGGGGTACTTCAGGGAGATGAAATCCCTTCATTAATGTCCCTGATTTCCCCATTTAAAAACAACCCAAAATTTTCACTTTTGGAGATGACAAGCTACCGCTGAGGTTTTAATTTTCAATTTTCCTCCTGGTTAATGGAAATTTGGACACATCCATTCCTCAAGGACTTCTGAGGTTCTTTCTCCAATATTTTGGATGTCTCAGAAGTCTCTGTGGAGCCTCCAAAATATGCAGGAAATCAGCACCATTCCTGAAGCAACAACTGAAGGAGATACAGCAAGGCCAAAACATATTTATTGTTTTAATTTAAATCTCATCAGACTTTATCAGTTTTACCCCTTGTGCACCTCCTTCCATTCTCCACCTCCTCATACAATCCTTCACAGAATCTCCAGGATTTTGTGATCCACCTGGAGATGTGCCAAGGGTTTAACCCAACACCTCATGTCCATTGCACATCACAGATTCATCACCGCCGCTTTTCCCTCAATATCTTGCCTCTACTAAAAGATTCTGGTCCAAGAATCTCTAAAGTTCCACTTCCCAGAGTGGTGTTTCTGTGGATCTAGAAGGTGTTCAGGGAGCTGAGTCACAATTCCGTGACAAGAGGTGGCCTGCTTAGCCCGAAGTTATTTTTGTAGGCAGGGAGTTTGTACAAATGAAGGATGAAGTCAGTATCCCCATTTGCCAGCCATTTGTTGCTGGGATCATTTCAGCACTGGCATCCTTGGTGTGTTCTCTGTGGTTCCCATTTTAGTCTTGGAGGCAGCAGATTCCTTTATTTTATCAGGGGAAGTTATTCAAAAGCCTGGAAACTGTGGATGAAGAAAGAAACTGGCAATTCCTGGAGGGTTGTGATCATAGCCCATTTTTTGGAGCAAATTCTAAAACTTTACTCATTTTACTTAGGTTGTCACTGAAGCAGTTTTGTTAAAAATTGAGGTTATTAATGATTAATCATTTTTTAGTTCAGTTGCATTTTGATTAAAGCAAGAAAAGACAGGTTGGAACTTTTTGAAGTACACCTAATTCAGAAATTGAAGTTTCACTGAATATGGAAAATGATCTGGTTTTTGTAAGTCTATCCAGAGGCTCATGCATCTGAACATTCCTAAACATTCCTCATGGCTGTTCCTGGGCTTTTAGCTCCTGAATCAGTCTGATGGTGCAATGTGCCCCCATTTCATAGAACGTAAGTTGGAAGAAGAATCTTGTTGAGGATTAGAAATGCCCTCGTAATGAAGCTGCTGTTTCTGAGATCATGGAATCATGGAATTACAGAATCATGGAATGGTTTGGGTTGGAAGGGACCTAAAAGATCATCTCATTCCACCCCTGCCATGGGCAGGGACACCTTCCACTATCCCAGGTTGCTCCAAGCCCCATCCAACGTGGCCTTGGGGACTTCCAGGGATGGGGCAGCCACAGCTTCTCTGTGCCAGTGCCTTGCTACCTTCCAGGTAAAGAATTTCTTCCAATATCCCATCTAAACCTCCCCTCTTGTAGTTTAAAACCATTCCCATTACCGACAAATTGTCCCTTTGACAGACAGTTGTTCTGGATGCAGATTTTCTCCTTGCATACCCCAATTCTATTATAGAAATGAAAAGTTTGGGTTTCTACAGTAGCCAGTCTCAACACTGGGCTGTTTTTCTTTCTTTACCTGCACTGATTTTTTCCATCTGGCTTTTTCAACACTCAGCCCTGGCAGTCAAAGACTGAGACTTATCAAAATGATTTTGTCTGCTTGTTTTGTCCCTCAAGAGATGTTGAGATTTGAGAGCTTCGTTTGAACTCTGGGTCAAGCACAGGCACAACCCCGGAGAGCGGGAAATAGATGGCAGGGGAGTGGAGAGAACAGCAGCTCTCATCTTTTCCCTGCAGGAATAAGCAGCCATTAGGTCCACAGAAACATTTTTGCCTAAAGGATGCACTGAAAAAAAAAATGTTGCAAGATAATAACGGGCTCTACCCAGAGATAATTAATCTGCAGATGGAAACATACCTTCACCTGTGTTCTCTTTATCCATCTGTCCATTCATTATTTTTACAAAGCCCATTCAACTCAAGAAAGGAATTCTGCTGCTTTCCAGGCACAGATCAAAATTCCCTGTGCCGTTCTGGGGTGTCTGGCAAACTCTCCTTGCACAGAGTGCTCAGCTCAGCAGTGACATGGCCAAAAAGGAGCAAAAGCCACTTTTTAACACTTAGAAGCTTTTTACTTCCTTCCCATCTATTTGAGAAAGGAAAAAAAAGGGCTGCTTGAATTTTTCCTTCCAGCTGTCCATGGTACAGAATCTCCCCAGGCTGCCACAGGAATAAATTCATTACCTGTTTCTCTAATGATATCAGCTGAATATTTTAATGCAGTTCTGTTCAATCACTATTTTTAAGTCACAATAAAACCTCTGCAATTACCCTCAGGGCCAACAATTGCTCAGTGAACCATGGGGTGGATTCAACTCCTTTCTTTGGATAAAGCAAATCCATCTCTTCAGAAGAAACGTGTTCCAGGCAGGACACACTGGGGTTTCTGCCTGTTGATGCTGTTGTGCTGTGCATGGAAATGTGGGAATATTCACTGGAGTGAAGGTGGGGATAAATTGGCTTCATAATGTGCTGGATACTTCTCACACGTGCAAAATCCTGTCTCCATCTCTACTTGCTGTAAACAGATGGGAAAAAAAGGGAACAACTTCAGTGATAAGACCAGGAAGAGCTCAACTCCAGCACGGGCTGGGCGCCCTGCCAGCAATTCAAAGACCTGAAAGAAAATCCAGTGTCTGCTGAGATTCTGAGGCGAAATTTTGAACCACGACAGGGAACTGAACAAACTCAGTCATGACTCTCATTATTTCTTTTCCTGCTTTTTTTATTGCCTGTTTCCAGCAAACATCCTCCAGGAAAGTGTTTTCCTTCGGATCAGACAAAATTATGCATTTTCAAATGCACAAAACCCCAAAACTTTGAGTTTATTTAACCTGTTGGGTAGAGGGGACAGGAAAAGTTCCTTCAAACATTTTTGGTGATGAACCAAAACTCCTTTCTCAGTAGAGAAGGGGTTTGAGTGCAAGCTTTGCATCCCAAGGATCAAGGAATCATGGAATGGTTTGGAAGAGACCTTCAAGATCATCTAATTCCTTCCACTAGACCAGGTTGCTCCAACCTGGCCTTGGACACTTCCAGGGATGGGGCAGCCAAAACTTCTCTGGGAAACCTGTGCCAGGGCCTCACCACCCTCACAGGAAAGAATTTCTTCAGAAATCCTTGGAATTTCTTTGGAATTCCTTCAAAATTCTTTGGAATTCTTTGAACTCTCTTTGGAAATTCATTCTCCCTGTTCTCCCTTCTACTCAGGACTTGCGTAGGTGACTTGGTGACCATAACACACATCAATGAGTAATAAATGAGATTTAGCTCTAAAAAATACAGATGTTCCTGGTTCCAAGGCTCTGGCACATCCTCGTCCCTGCAAGTGGGACCGAATCCTTCTGGGATCTGTCACCTGGAAGTGGCTCTGAGTAATCCTCCCACAGCACTGTCAGAGTTTGCGTAGGCAAAAATGCAACTTTCCCCCTCCTGGCTGGTATCTGGATTTTCGGGATAACTCTTCAGGAGGTTTTAGTCTCCAGTCAGAGGTGCCGGTTCCTTTCAGGGTTTCAGAGGTGTTGGGCAAAATTTGTGCACAGGTACTGATTTCTTCTGATCTTCTGTGAGTTCCTTTTCTCCCCTATGACTTCCAAAGGCTCTTTCAGGAGAGATGGATCACTTGGGGTAATGGAAGTGATGCCTACGAGAGGGAGAAGGAAGATCAGCTGCCATCAGCAAAGGGATTAAAGCCAAGCAAGCCTCTAAATCCTGAAAAAATACACAGCCCGGCTGCCTCAGTTCGCTGCCTCTATTTTTTAATGCAGGTGAAATTTGCTGCTTGACTTTTCTAATTCGCATCCTTCTGAGAGCAGGTGAGAAAGAGGAACAACCAGAACTTTGAGGGATCCTTATCATAGAATAGGTTGGGTTGGAAAGGACCTCAAAGATAATTTTATTCCAACCCTCTGCCATGAGCAGGGACACCTTCCACTATCCCAGGTTGCTCCAAGCCACATCCAACCTGGCCTTGACCATTTCCAGGGATGGGGCAGCCAGAGCTTCTCTGAGATTTCTATTTCAGGGCCCCCCTACAGTCACAAGGAAGAATTTCTTCCCAATATCCCACCTAAATCCACTCAGTATCTCTAGCCAATATTCCTTGTTCTTCAGCAGCAGCTCAGCAGCATCAGAACTCCCTGTATGCACAGGCAGAGGTAATTTATGTTCATATATTGTCCATATATGTGCAAACAAATCCTCATCTCCTGAAGGAAAGCAAAGGGAATAACACTGGATGTAAATCCAAGAGTATAAAATAAAATTTTCACTGAGGCCACTGAATTCCTGAGTTATCTTCAGTGTAACAACCCTGATTTTTGCCTTTCCTTCAGTGCTTTTTGTGTTTTAAGCTGAGGGATCCCAATTTTTAAGGGTATCCCAAGGCTGAGCTCTCTAAATGATTTGTTGGATTTTGGGGTGCCAGGAACAGATAAAACCCAACAATTAACTCTCACTGCTGCAGGGTGTGGGATGGTTTAAATGGGCAATAGGAGGGGGAGATTACCTGGAAGGAAATAAAAGACTGATTGGTGCAAACCTAATTCCAAGGAAAGAGATGGAATCAGTACTTTTCCTCATGGAAAACATGAACACAAGCTCTGAAATCCACTGACATTCATAAGAATGTTTTTTTGCCAGGATCATGGGACCAGACCACTCTAAATATTTTATTTTAATTGCTTACGAGGTGATACAGTGGTTACAAATTGTGATCCTCACACCTGAAAGACAAAATTTGGAGGGAAAAAATAATACCAGTGTGTTGTTCCACCAGCACATGGAGTATGTGGGGAGTGTACACCAGTTTATCCCAGTTTGCTGGCTCTCTGATCCATGTGTTTCCTTAAAAAGCCACAGTAAAAAGTGGAAAAGAACATAAAAAATAGCACAGTTGTTTTAAAGGGGATTTTCAGTGTATTAAAATGTGAAATCCCACTGTGTTTTTATGGAGAGCTATAAATAAGTCAACAAGATTTAGGCTACACCTTTGGAATTTGCTCGGTGGTCAGTGGTAACTCCTGAATTTCTGTGGCTGGCTGGAAAATTCACAGTATTTCCTACAAGATATCAGAAACCTTTTCTAGAAAGCCCCTGTTTGGAGCTTCCCCCTTTTCAATTCATCGTTAACCCTGCTGCAAGATTTCATTAAGCTCAGAAAATACTTTTTTTTTTCAGCCTTGTTCCCTTCAGCTCCCCTTTGGCTGGGAAAGGACGGCCAAAGAAAGACCCACGAGCTTTTTGTCAGTCAGGATAGGAGTTATTTTATAAATTGAACCCGAACTGATGAGTTTGGGGCACGAAGGAAATTATTTCTCCTTTGAATATTGTTCCAGCCATTCTTTTTTCTTTTTTTTGCCCAGCTGATCTCTCTTTTGTAAAGGTTGAGGTCTCCTCTTCCAGCTGAACCTTGTGGGAGATAAAATAATATGCAAAGACAGCTCAGATGCTGAGCTATTCCAATTCCAGGGTATTTCAGGCAGGAAAATCCTTCCCCAATCTGACTGGCTCAGCTGATTAAAAACTCCAAGTTCGGAGCATTTCACACACACAGAGAACATCAGAAAATCAATGCAGGATTTATTGACTTTCCCTTAGGTTATTGCCATTGTTTGCTAATTCCATGACAATTTTCCTGTCTTCCTTTATCAGAGTCTCTCTCCTTCTCATCCCTCTCCCTGAGGGGCTGCTCCTTTATTGCTTCTTTGGAGCTGTCTGGGCATCCCATTTTCATCCCTGGCCTCTGGAAAGCAGAAGGTCAGAGGAGAATCACCCAGAAAGCAAAGTGCATTTTGAGATTAAGCTCTAGGTGGGATATTAAATCCCATTGCTTGCTTTCAGGTTCCTGAAAATGCTCTATTTTCCTTATTTTCCTTAAATGTGCACAATCCATTTATTTTTTTTTACCTTTCCCTCCTCATAATTACTTTAACCAACACTTTCAGTTCCAAGTACAGAGCATGTACGTTTGATTTCCTGTCCCAGGAACAAATGTATCAAATAAAAAATCCAACCAAATCACCACTCCAATTTCTTTGTTTTGTTTTTTTGGGTTTTTTTCCGGAGAAGTTGATTTTTCCTGGGGAAGAAGATAAGAAAGCAAAGCACTAAAAGAGATTTTGTCCATGTTTTTAATGCAATAGAGGATTTTGGAGCTCTAAATACAATGGTTCCTAATGTGTTTTTTTATCTAAATTTACACAGATTAACTCAGACAACTGACAGCAATGCATCCTCCTGGGATGTGATATGGGAAATGTCATTATTCCCACTTTTTAGTGGGAAACAAGGACCCACATGGGAAGCTGCAATAAAGACAGGACTCGAGTCACATTGCCTGAACAATATCAGAGTGGTGTTTTTAGCTTTTATTCTTTCTAATCAGTGACTAATTCTGTTTGTTTGTTTGTTTTTTTTTTTTCTGGGAGCAAAATTCCAGTCATTGGTGGACAAATCGATGTCTGATCATCCTTAATCTGCAAAATTAAAAACTTCATGATTAAATAATGCCATCTCTTTTGAAGACTGCACACCCACCACTTCACTTTGGTGAAGGTCTGTCTCAGACCCTCTGAGTATCAACGCAGCTAAGCCCAAGGTTCTATCACAGATAATCCTTTAAGGAGATTTCTGCATTGTTCTATTTAATTAACAACGATGTCTAATATATTTTTATTGTATTTCCTGAATTTTATAAAGAGTTAGGATTTTCTAAGACAAGGACAATCAGTGGCAGGAAGAAGTAGAGATCCTCAAAGCTTCTCAAAGCACATTTCCTTGGGTTATTGTAGCTCTAAACATTTTTTTTTTTTAATTGGTCCAATCTCTTTCCATCTTTTTGCACTACTCAGATCCAACAGCTCCACAACCCCCTGGAAAATGGAACATCCACAACTTTTCTGGGAAAGCCGTACCGGGCCCTCACCACCCTCATGATAAATAATTCCTTCCCCATGTCCCGGCTAAACATGTTCCCTTTCGGTTTGAAGCCGTTCCCTTCATCCTGTCACCAATAATGACTGGATTTGGGGTTTCATTTAATGACTGATATTTCTGTTTTCTCTGGAAAATCAGGATGAAATAATGTCTGTTCACCACCACAGGGCTGGTGGGAAGATCTGATGAAGAAGGAACCAGCAGCCAAACAGGAATCAGGTTGTGGGCAGTTTTCCTGAAGTTGTTTGAGGTGCTGATCCAACCTTTCTTCTCAAAAATTCTGATTCCCACTAACAAACTGCGTTTCAGAATTCCCACAGAAACCTGGCCAGAAGTTGTTTCCCTGCCAAGGGCTCTTCTTTGACCCCAAATCCAAGACTCCTTTGTTTATATGATTGCTGGGACAGTAACACGGACTGAAAGGGTATTTTTACACTTTTCCTCTTCCAACTATGTTATGACAGAAGGAATAATTAGCTTGGGCCAGGAGAAATCATGGAATGTGCTTCATGGCTTTGCCTTGTGCTCCTTCCAGTCCAGCATGAGGTCAAACAGTCCAGGAAACACCAAAATCCCCGAATGCCAAGAGGAACCATCTCCAGGGATGTGAGACAAGTCATCCAGAGATTTTCTTTCCCCTATTAGCACATGAATAAACCAGACGATATCCTCGAGCACTGAAATGATGTTTTCTATGCAGCTAAATTGTAAACACATTGATGATTTTGGTCTGTATCCATCTCTTTTCCCATATTTCAGGTTCATGCTCTTCCAAAGTCAGTTCAAATCCTTAAGTATCTTTGGCACTGATTTCTTTATCTGATAAAATAAATGATTTCATGAACAATTAGGGTCCTGCCTATTGGACAAAATAATTTGAAGATTAAAGGCATGTTAAATTCTTACAAACATTAAAAACAAAATAAACAGAAATATTAAAATAAAGGCTTTTAAACCCAAATAACTTCACAACCTTGAACTTGTGTATTTACATGTTGAAAGACCAGGGCCCAGAAGGGTTTGACATTTGTTTCCTTGCTCCTAGAGAAGCAAGACATCCTCAAATGGGTCCACAAGGAAAGGAGGAGAAGGAAAAAAGGTGATTTTATGAATTTTTGATACTGGAAACACCTCAGGTGTCAGTGCCTCAAAATTTGCCAAAGGAAGGGGTTGATGCGATGAACAAGCAGAGTAAGACAAAGACATAAAGCCAGGAAAAACTCGGAGATGTTTAAGGCAAAATGGACCTGTTTGAAGACTGACAGAGAGCAACTGCACATATTCTTCTTTTCCTGCAATCTCTCTTCATTCTAGGATGTAAAAATGTGAGGAATTTTGTACTGAGTCTTACCTTTCCCAGCAGCTTCCTCAGCATTTTCTGGTTGAGGGGAGTTGTTTTCCTGAGCTGGCAGGTGCTGATGGATCCCTCTACTTCCCTGCAGCCTTTTCCTCTAACATGTATTTGATTACCTGTTTACCTGAAATTTATCTTCTCCAGAAGCATCACTCTTGAGATCTCATTAATCACCACTGGATAATGCAGCAGGCAGGAATTCATCTGGCAATATCCTAAACTGAGGGAAATCTTCCTTCCTTGTGTGTGTTCCTGGGAGCATCTCCCTTTTGGATGAATTGGACCTGCAAAATGAAAAGGAACTGAAACAAAACCATTTGTGTAAAATTCCTTAAATCATCCTTGGGGGACAAATAATTCTCTGTAAATGACATGATTAGAGATGGTTTTCCTAAGGAAATATTTTGCAAGTGTGTTCCTGTGAGCCGGGGAGGTTTTCTGTTTCTTCCTAGAATCCCAGAATCATGGAATGGTTTGGGTTGGAAGGGACTGTAAAGATCATCTCATTCCCATGGGCAGGGACACCTTCCACTAGACCAGGTTGCTCCAAGCCTCATCCAGCCTGGCCTTGGATGTCTCCTGGATATATAGAATGACTGAACTACATCAAGATGGATAAAACCTGATTTTCCTTTAAAGTCAGCCCTGACTGGAGACGGAGATTGGACCAGAGATCTCCTACCCACACTATTCCTACCTGGAATGGAGATACCAGGTGCCTTCAGTTTCTGTTTGAATACATTTTGGCTTTGCATTCATTCCCAGCTTCCAATACTTCTTGTGCCCTCCCTGAATAATCCTCACAAGCACTGGGAGCTGATTCCATATTTATAAAAGATCACAGAATCATTAAGATTGGAAAAGACCTCCAAGATCATCAAGTCCAACCTTCAACCCAATCCCACACTCCAACTAAACCATATCACAAAGAGTCAAATTTATTCCTTTTTTGAACACTTCCAGGGCTGGGGACTCCAGCCTTTCCATGGCCATCCTTTTCCAATGTTCAACCAATCTTTCAGTGAAGAAATTTTTCCTATTATCCAACCTGAACCTCCCCTGGTGCAACTTGAGGCCCTTTCCCCTTTTCCAGGGAGAAGAGTTCTTCAGCTTTTCCACACATGCTGTATCTTCCTTTCCTTTCCTTTCCTTTCCTTTCCTTTCCTTTCCTTTCCTTTCCTTTCCTTTCCTTTCCTT
>VWZW01004128.1:298274-322387 GCA_013397115.1 Edolisoma coerulescens
CCCCTTCCCCTTTTCCTGCTGTTCTCAACTAAAGAACATGTGGGAAGAGCTGGAGTGGGAACTTCAATCTCTGTTTCTTTGCTACGACACTTTTTGAGACAAAACTCACCTGAAGAAAAATTCCGTGCTTTGTCCATTAGTCGTGGTTTAACCCCAAACAGCAACTCAGTTCCATACCTTGCACAGCCCTGGTGGGATCAGGAGAAAGTTGGAAGGGTAAAAGTGGGAAAATTTGGTGAGTTTATAACTAAATTCATGGACAACAATGAAAACATCCATGTTTATTGACACTGCTTCCAGCACAACTCCAAAACTCAGCTACGAGGAAGAATGTTATCCCAGTCAAAACCAGCAACTGTTTCCAAATGCTCTGTCCACCAGTAATTCCTCCCTTGAAGTTTTTCCTTCTGCTTCTATGGATGGGGGAATTTCGAATTTCCTTTTTTTTTTGTTTTCCTCCTATTTTGTCGTGACTCATCCTTTGTAGGTGTGAAAAGGAGCACTATGCACTGCTGGGAGATATAATTTGTGACTCATGGAACCGTGGGCTCTCTGCTTTTGGAGTGATAATTAAAAGGAGGAGGTTGGAGCTGCCCGGGGTTAGAGAAGTATGAGGTTGGAATAAAGAGCCTTATCCTTCCATTTAGCAATGGACTGATGGAGCAAAACAAGGCAGGATAAATGAGAAACCTGGTGGAATTAAAGGTAAACTTTGAACTTTTCCTGCTTCTCCTTGGGTTTGCTGCATTCTCCCAGATTGCCCAATTACACACAGTAATTAACTCAGCAAGTCCAGAAAGTGTCAGAAAGAGAACCTGAAGTAGGAGAAATGCATTGGGTTTCCAGAAAAACTCTTTCAGTCACTCTCCATACTGGAAATCCAGCCAAGGGCTGACTGGAATGGGGACTCCCATTCCCGGCAAAAGTATCCCAAACTGGTGGAGTGAATATCAGTGGGTTTGTTTCAGAAACTGTTCTCAGGGTCCTTCCCGAAACGGGATCCAAAAAAGGGATTGGATCATCTTGGCAACACAGGGAGGATTTTCTCTTTTTCTGGTGCTTTTCTTTTCTCGGCAGAATCCTGATCTCTGGGAAGAACAGCAAAAAAATCGCAGAAACAGAGACTCAGATCACACAGAGATGCAGAAATGCATTTGAGCCTCATTGGCTCCCACTAATTGTGCTTTCCTTGGAAGGAAGACAGGAATGAAGGGATGCATCTCAGTCTCTTGCAGCTGAGTTCAGGCTTCTATTCACATTAACCTATTATTTTTGTTAAATGTGCTTTTTGGTGCTGTGTGCTGGGGATTTTCCTTGGTTACTTACCAGGAAATGACCTTTACTTTCCTTACTGAAGCGAGGGAAGCACGGCCCAGTGGTTTGGATAATTTCCTGGGATCCGGGAAATACAGGACCTCTTCCTTGCTCTGATACAAAAGTCACCAGTAGTTCCAAACCCTTCTAAAGGAGAGTCACAGCACCGAATTTGAGGATGAGTTGGGATCATGTCAGCAGTTGAGGAATCCCAGCTTTCTGTAGAGGCTTTCTTTGTAGAGAGATCATGGAAAGGCTTGGGCAGTTCCAGGATGTGATTCCTTTGGAATAAAACATAATCACATTAAACATAATACAGTGACAGCTCTGCCAGGGACAGTGACAAACGTCCATTTGCATATTCCAGCAGAACATTCCACAAGGAATTACATTTTAAGCTCAAAAACTACCTTCTGAGGGAAATCACACTTGTCTTTGGCCTCAGTTTTTGTCTCCTGGTGATACTTGGTGTCACTGATCTTTCTTTGATGTCACTGGTCTTTTCAGGTCCAAGATATTTTATAACCTCAGCTGCTCATCCTGGTGGGATTTTTGGGGTTGTCCTGTGCAGGGCCAGGAGGTGGACTCCATGATCCATGTGGGTCCCTTCCAACTGAGAATATTTTATGATTCTATGATTCTGTGAACCTCACACTCAGCTCTTGACCTGTATTGAAAGTGAAAGTAGCCAACTATCATCAAAACAGAGCCATCCTTCCCCATGCTGGGACATTTTGGGAAAGGAGGTGTCCCAGAGAGTCCGTAAAATCTGCTCTGATTCCATTGGTGGTACATGGAAGTTCCTCAGATATCACAGAATCATAAAATATCCTNCAGATCCCTCCCAACTCAGAATTCTGTAATTCTGTGAAAATCAGAGTAGGGTCATGAGCAAATAAAACCAAATCTTAAAGCACCTTCCCCCCAGCCCTCTCNTGTAGGTGGAAGTTCATGGTTGAAAAGTCTTTGCTATGGAGAAAAATCTTTCCTGCTTCAGAGCACCCTGGAGAGTGGAAAAGGTCTGAAAAAAAACCCCAAACCCAGATTTTTTTCTGACTTTCAGCCTTTCATTTCTCACTTAGATCTTCTAAATATTTGTGGTGGGTTGAACCCTGGATGGATGCCAGGTGCCCACCAAAGTGCTCTATCANAGCACCTTCCCCCCAGCCCTCTCTTCTTCCTGAGCTCAATTTCACTCCTGATTTTTCTACTTCCTCCCATGGAGGAGGGGGACAAGGAATGGGAATTGTGGCCAATTCATCACATGGTGTCTTTGCTTCTCCTTCCTCCTCAGGTCTTGGACTCCTCACACTTTTCCCTTGCTCCATTGTGGGATCTTTCCCACAGGAGAAAGTCCTCTACAAATGTATCCAATGTGGTTCTTTCCCACAGTTCTTCACAAACTGATCCAGCGTGGATCCCTCCCATGGGGTCAGTCCTTCAGGAACAGGCTGCTCCAGTGTGGATCCCTCCCATAGGATCAGTCCTTCAGGAACAGGCTGCTCCAGCTTCTTCAGTGTGGGTTCCCCATGGGGTCACAGGTCCTGCCAGCAAACCTGCTCCAGTTTGGGCTTCTGTCTCCATGGAGACACAGGTCCTGCCAGGACCCTGCTCCAGCTCTGGCCTCCCATGGGATCACAGCCTCCTTTGGGCACCCACCTGCTCCGGTGTGGGATCCTCACAGGTTACAGAGTGATCTCTTTTCCCTCATGGACCTCCACGGGCTGCAGGGGCACAGCTGCCTCACTCTGGGCTCCACCCATCCAAACCAAGCCATTCCATATTTCTATGATCTCATACGGGCCCACAATAAGGAAATCTATAGAAATGAAGAGCCAAACCCATTGGAGTGGGAAGTTTCTTTGGATTAAGATGAAAATTCCTGGCTTTTAATGATTCTGTTTAAAACATGATGCAACACACAGTGACTTTCAGCCAAAGCAGATGCACTTTAAGGCAGTAAGAACATCCCTAAAAAGATCAAATTCTTCTCTGATCAGAGCACTCAAAAATTGCATCAGCTCAGAAAAAAAATGTTTCAAGCTCATTTTAATGTTGCAGCTCCCTGGAAAATGAATTTAAGCTTGTAATTAATGCTTGGCTGGGGCTTTGCAGCCAGGTCCAGACACTCAGCTCAGATACCTGGATGACAAATGGGATTTAAAACACCTCGAAAGAGAGGAGCTGTGCATGCAGAATATTCTGATGCATCTGGAATTTGGCTCCTTGTCACCTTTGCTATAAAAAGCTCAAGAGGAGAGAGTGGATTTTCTTCCTGCTAAATAGACTGAACTCCTGTAAAACCTTCAGATGCTATTTCAGACACCCAGGATATCAGGGAATGATTGAGGGTTGGAAAAGACCTCCAGGATCATTGAGTCCAACTGTGACCAATCCCCAGCAGATCTCTGAGTACCAGGTCCAGCTGTTCCTTGGACTCTTCCAGGGATGGGGACTCCACCACTTCCCTAGGTAGTCCCTTCCAATGCTTGACAACAGTTTCCATGAAGAAATTCTTTGTGATGTCCAACCTGAACCTCCCCTGGCACAGCTTGAGGCCATTTCCTCTTGTCCTGTCCTTGTTTCCTGGGAGCAGAGCCTGACCCCCACCTGGCTCCACCCTCTTGTCAGGGAGTTGTGGAGAGCCAGAAGGTCCCCTCTGAGCCTCCTTTTCTCCAGGCTGAGCCCCCCTAGCTCCCTCAGCAGCTCCTGGTGCTCCAGACCCTTCCCCAGCTCTGTTTCCTTCTCTGGACATGCTCCAGCCCCTCAAGGTGTTTCTTGTCTTGAGAAGCCCAGAACCAGACACAAGACCTGAGGTGTGGCCTCACCAGTGCCCAGCACAGAGGGACAAACCCTACCCTAGTCCTGTGGCCACACATTGGTGACCCAAGCCAGGTTCCATTGGCCTTGGGGGTTGGAACTCGAGGATATTTAAGGTCCCTTCCCACCCAAACCATTCCCTGATTTCGTGATTCTCTTAATCAAGGCGAAGAGATACATCTCACCCTCTAAGAGTAGTGATTCACCATAGATTAATAAATTTCCCTGCCTGAAATTCTGCTTTCTGTCCTCAAGCAAATCAACCCAGCCAGACTTCCTGCTCCCTTTTCTCTCAATGGAGTTTCGGGCAGGAAAATCCTTTCAGAAAACTCAGTAAAAGAGTTTTTTCTCGATGGAATAGGGAGAACACAGGAACTGTGCAGCAAGATGGGGAAAGGAGAGGGATCAGACCGTTCCCAGCCAGACCCAGGAGGGCACTGGCGTGAGGGACCATGTAAGAAAATTAAAAATTGCTTAAGGCACATTCTCTGGGACCTCTGCCAGCTGGCACAGAGTGATATTTTTTCTCATTATTTAGCTCTCCTGCTTTCCCAAATGAGGAAAATACTGATTGCTGGTAATGATCTCTGACCTGTCACTCCTGGCCCATGATTGATAAGAGCACAGGGGGATAAGTTTTTTGGCATGAGTTATTCTAACAGAACAATGGCATTGAAATGAGCATCTGAAATGCCTCACTGGACTGTTTAATTTATTGATAAAAATATATGACCAGTGTTTAATCCTTTTTAAGGATGGGATTTGACCCCACAGCAGATGTTCATCAAGGGTGTCTGAGCCCCACCAGCTGCAGGAAAGAGCAAGAGTTGTCTCTATTTACTCTGTTCCTCCTGCTCTATTTTAACCCCATTATTCTGGGAGAGGAACCTCCAAAGTGTGTGAGTGTGTGGGAAATGAGAAACTCTCCTTTAAAAACTTGGGAAATGAGGCTGAATGAAGCTGCTGGTGGAAAGCAGAGCCAAACTGAATCATTTGCTGCTGCCTCTGTATCTAAGACTCAGCTTTAATTCAACAGCAGGAATTCCACACTCCCACTCTGACTCCAATCCTATTTTTGTTTGTCTTGACTGGGCCGTGACCTGCTCCTGTTTAATGGGAAGAAATCGATAGAGCAGGATCAGAGAGGCTTTTGCCTGTTTTTGTAGGGAATTCATTAACTCCCAACACTGCTGAAACACCTCAAACACCTCTAATCCCCCACCCCTCCTGATAGTTTTCCTCATATTAACGGTGTCCTGTTTGCTCCATGGATCTTTGATTGGCAGCTGGCAGGGAGGGGTCCTGTAATTCCTTGATCCTTTTCATTCCAAGAAATTCTTTAACCGGTAGTTCTTTTTGGCAGACAATCACTCCAGTCTGCCTAACTCAGTGATTTGGAGGAAAGTGAAAAGAACCCAGCTGGGGGACAAAATATCTTGGGGTAAAATTTTCCCCTCCACACCTGTGTTTCTGGTCTGTGTCACACCACAAACCTGGAGCCCCTTACAGGGGGATTGGATAATTTTTAAGCTCATCAATGGTATTTTTTCTGTCCTAGACCTGTTTTTTATTTCCAGACTTGTTTTTCTTAAGTTTTTGATGTCAATCAAACCTGATGCAGTGATAAAAATAATTAGAGCAAGCTTTCCAGGGAAGTTGTGGAGTCACCATTCCTGAAGGGATTTAAAAGCTGTGTAGATGTGGCACCTGGGGGCACAGTTTAGTGGTGGCCTTGGCAGTGCTGGGGAAATGGTTGGACTTGATGATCTTAGAGGTCTTTTCCAACCTAAATTTTCATGATTCCATGATTTTTGTTACATTTGTCAGTGGGGAGAGGGACTATCATCCCATTACCTGTGGAAAAATGTGGAAAAGGAGAACCAAAAAGAGGCACAAATTCTTCAGAGCAGGGGAAGAATTTCTGAGTATTTATCACCAAGCTTTGAGTTACCAAATCATTTGTCTGTTCCTCATTTTCCCTGCCAGCAAAACTGGATAATTGTGCCAACTTTTAAAAAGTTTTGAGATATAGACATGCATAATCTCATTAAAAATCTTGACTGCACACTAATTATCAAGG
Source organism: Edolisoma coerulescens (assembly GCA_013397115.1). Taxonomy (NCBI): domain Eukaryota; kingdom Metazoa; phylum Chordata; class Aves; order Passeriformes; family Campephagidae; genus Edolisoma; species Edolisoma coerulescens. The sequence continues at coordinate 304,489 of VWZW01004128.1, forward strand.
CCAGGCTGGATGGGACTCTGAGCAACCTGGTCTAGTAGACGGTGGCCCTGCCTGTGGAAGGGGGTTGGAATGAAATGATCTTGAATGTCCCTTCCATCCAGTGATTCCATGATTCTCTTGCTCCCATGAAATAAAATCCACACTATGTAGGTTTCGATGCGTCTGTGGAGAGCCTCTATGAGGCGGTCGGGACATAGACGAGAGATCTCTGAAGATAGTTTTAAAGCATGGGGTTTATTGTGAAAGGGCGTGGGTACGAGGGACCCGCTTGGAGCTGCTAGATGCAGCCCGAAGCAGGTCAGAGCAAAGGGAGGAGGGAGTAGAAGAAAGGGGGAAGAGGCAGAGCAGAATAGAATAGAATACAGCATAGAGTCAAAGTCCCCTGGTTGCCAATTACAATACAATAAATCATCTTCTGTGCTGAATATTCTAATTTCTATTAACCAATCTAGAACATGCTACAAATCCTACTACATTAACATATAGCCTATAAGAATCATCGTATTACCATATGGCGTTATATTTTAAACCTTAAAATCTGCTTTTTGGACCTTCTGCCACATTGACAGGGTCTGTTTTGACCCTCGGACTTGTCAGCAAACAGAGGGTTTGGTTTTATTAAAGGGGGATTTCTTTCAGTCGGCCATACCATTGTTTTCCAGTTGTTCAGTAACTGGAGTTTGGTATCTCAAAGCTTGTCTTCATTTCAATCTCGCTTGTAGTTTCCATATTGTCAGCATCTTTTGCTATGTGAACATATTTATAAGTCTTTCCTATTTCATCTTCCCCAACAACACTACACACCAGCAACAAGCAGAATTTATAATGAAAAACAGAATTCCGAGTCTTCCTCAGAAACCCTGTTTTGTAGAATCATATTTTGATATCAATTTCTGTTTTAATTGTTACAAAATTTGTTTTAAAACATTTGACAATTGACACTTCCCACCAAACAGAATTTTGATGCTTCAACCCAGTCTAATAACATTTAAATGACTCTAATTTGGAGCATGAGGATAAATATTCCAATAAATAAATAAATAAATAAATAAATAAATATCCTAATACATAAAAACTGCGGTGTTTTTTCAGTGATGGGGCCAGAAAAACAGTTAAAGCAATCAGACTTTTCTAAGAGTGTGGTGTTGAATTTAGCTCTTCTCATGCTCCCAATGCACAGGGGCTCAGATTTAACCCACCTGGTTTTAAGCACTGGAATAAAGTACCTACATTTTGGGGTTACTGGATTTCCATCCATGAATATTGAGTTCCTTCCAGGGACAATTCAGCTCTTCAGCGGCCTGATTTGCCATCTGGAGGTTTCTCATTATTAATTTCAGCACAACTCGGCTAAATACTGGTGGTAAAAGCCCAGATTTGGACAGGATGCATGTAAACTTCTGCTTGGTTAAAAATAAACTTCAGACATGAATCGACTGCTCTTGAACTCAGAAATAATGGCAGAACTGTGTGGTGACAGTCACAACATGGGCTGAAGTTGGTCTTGGTAATACTTTGCCAGATGGGTCATTAAAGTGATTGATGGTGATATCACATCATCAGAGCTAAATTAGCCGGGATATTAGAGCTAATTGCTGGTCAGAATGAGCCAGGAACAATTAGCAAGAGACACTGATTGTGTCCGAGGGGATTTATCCTTCCACCAGCTCATGGTTTTCAATTCTTTTGGCCCCTGGGTTGAGTGGCAGCCAAACTAAAGGCTGGGCAAAGAACATAGAGAAAATTCAGCAAAACAATGAAGTCAGGTGGTTAAATCTGTCCATATTTGTTGAGTTAATTTTCTTCTTCACTTGATTGGGCTGTGGAAATCTTGGGAAACCACTGATAAAGAGAAGTGTGAGAGGGAAAAGGGATTTGTTGAGGATCATAGAATCATGGAATGGTGTGGGTTGGAAGGGACCTTAAGGATCATCCAGTTCCAACCCTCTGCTATGGGCAGGGACACCTTCCACCATCCCACGTTCCTCCAAGCTCTGTCCAACCTGGCCTTGAAGACTTCCAGGGATGCGGGAGCCACAGCTTCTCTGAAAAACCTGTGCCAGGGCCTCACCACCCTTACTGGGAAGAATTTCTATCTAATATCTAATCCAAACCCATGGTCTTTCAGTTTAAAACCATCACCCCTTGTCCTGTCACTCTGTCCTTTATCCAAAGTCCCTCTCCAACTCTCTTGGAGCCCCTTTAGGTACTGAAACGGGCTCCAAGGTCTCCCTGGAGCCTTCTCTTCTCCAGACTAGACAAGCCCAACTCTCTCAGCCTGCCCCCATGGAAAAGGGACCCTCTGATCATTTTTATGGCACAAAAGCTGTCCCATGAAAGCAGATGGGAACCCAGAAATAAACCTGGCACGTTGCAACTGGTGCCGTGCTGGCAATGGCTACAGTGGCTCCAAATCCCTTTTTTAAAATAAATGTCCTCTACAACAGAAAGTTTTTGCCTCTGTTTTTCCAAATGGGAGGTTGTTCCAATGAGCTCCTCCTATTTTCTCCTGCATGTATGCACAGCTGGTTTAGATCTGTTTTTTCTTTTGCCAGTGATGTCCTTTAGTCCAAACAGTCCCCATTCCTTGGCATTTCCCTCCTGGGTGTATTTACAGGCAGCAGCCAATCCATGACCAAAAATTCCTTTGTCCAGCTGCATGAACTGAGCTCCCACAGTCACCTCTTTAGGTCAGAGAGGTTCTCCTGCCCCTGAAACCCTCAATTTGTTGCACGAGTTCCTGGTGGGATTTGTTCTTTGGGATTGGAGCTGCACTTGATGTTCCCCATAAAGCTGTACTTGAAATTTGAATTATATAATTCCTTCTTTATTTCCTTCCAAAATATCAATGAACACTTGGCAGGGCTACATTAATCACACAAGCGTGGCAGATTGTGAGTAAGTGGAGTGGAGGCATCTTGGCAGGAGTTCCATCAGACTCCCCCGGTTCAAGTGAGTCAATAATTTTGGGTTGTTTAAGGCATTAATTTTTCTTCTCAACCTGACGAAGACACCAGAACTTTGTGGGATAATTCATGGGATTGACTCTGTCAATACAGGAAGTCAATCTTTATTGACTCCAAGGTGATTTGGGGGTGATTAGCTTGTGATTATTTGTGTTGCAGACAGGGAATGTTAAATGGGATAGTTCTCTCCTCTCAGAGTTTGATTCACATCCTCGGAATTTTTTCTCCATCATTCCCAGCTGCCTGACCCTGTTCCCTCCATCTCTTGCTCTTCCTACTGTTCCTTGCAGCTCATGTTATTAAATTTCACCTTTTTTGACGCTTTGATTTCCAAGGTTATTTGTTTCTCCATTTGTGAGAACTGGATCCTCCTTGCTTGAGAAAATTCCATGGAAAATTGTGTATGAACCTAAAAACTCCCCTGCTTTTTGCACCATAATGATTCATGAAAAAATTAAGTGAAATCCATCTCAGGCATGATTTCTGGGTGAATTTGCTCACAAGCCTTTTCCAGCCTTTTTTCTTTCGTTCTTCCTTTGCCCCATACCTTTTCCACTACTTGGAATAGTCTTGATCTCCTAGGAAAATATGGGAAGGAGGAGCCAAGTGGAGGATCTCCTTTTCTTAGGAGTATTTGTTTACACCACCTTAAATTGCTTGGGGAGAAACACTGGAGAACCCAGGCAGTTTCCACTGCAGCTAAAATCATGGAATCATCAAATGATTTAGGTTGGAAAAGATTTTTAGGATCATCGAGTCCAACCATTAATCCAGCACTAGCTGATGTTACACCTCTGTTGATTGGCATTTCCAGGTCATTTCCCAATGGGTAGTTTTCCAGACATAAAGATATAAATAAATATATAACATATATTATATATTGGTATATTAAATCTTACTATTATTATGTATTTAAAATATAGTTTAAAATTTTTCCCTTCCTTTCTCTTTTCCCCCCATTTTCCCTTCATTTTGTTCCCAGCTAAAAGGATAAAAAAAAAAAAAAAAGGGGGAAAAAGCAAAAAAAAAAAGCTTGAAAATTTATTTTTACCTGGAGTTGGGAAAAGGGAATTCTGTTTGACCTTTGCTTTACAAGACAATAGAAACAAGAATTGCTTTAGGATTTTCTCAGGAAAACCAGTGGGATTAACAAAGTCAAGGTGTCTGTCTGCACTGGGGAGATCAGCTCCTATTTCCAGTTGCACCCACTCCTTGAAATTTTTAATATTCCTTTAGGCACAACTTTTTGTTTGTGCTTCCTTGACTTTTTGAGACACCTTTTGCTCTTCCAGCTCAAGTTCAAAGTTCAAACCAGACAACAGGGAAAAAACACTCCAAAAAGGAGATGAACTTCCAAGAGAAAACACAGGCTCCTACCTAATAAATGGCATATATTTATTCCTTTATTATTGTGTTTATTTCTCTGCCATTCTTTTTAATTAGAATAGCAATTGATTTTCCATTGTCAAGAATAACTACTCCAATCAGCAGAATCTGGAATATTAAGTAGACTTAATTTTTTTATATGGAACCCATAACAACGTTAATATTAAAATGTCATCAGTCTCGCTGAGATACATAATGAGCATGAAATGAACAGATTTTTTTGTCCCCCTCCTTTTGTAGATCCAATTTAAATTACAAATGTTCCTGATAAAATTTGCAGAGAAAAATTTGGATATCACAGACAATTATTTCCAGTTTGAGGAGGGAAAAAATACTGCAAAAGACACACAAAAAAATTTAGAGAGGACTTTTAACTGTGTCCACTGAATCTGATATGTTCCTTAACCTTCAGTCCATCGAAAGGGGCAGTTTAGAAAAGTTAAATACTTCTCCCTTTAAAATGGTTTGGTTGTCTGAAAAGCAAATCCAGATGGAATAATAAAATCATGGAATGATTTGGGTTGGAAGGAGCTTTAAAGGTCATTTTGTTTCATCTCCTGCCATGGGCAGGGACACTTTCCACTAGACCAGTTTTCTCCAAGCCCCATCCAGCCTGGCCTTGGACACTTCCAAGGATGGGGCAGCCACAGCTTTTTTGGGGAATCTGTGCCAGAGCCTCACCACCCTCCCAGGGAAGAATTCCTTCCTCATATCCAATCTAAACCTACTCTCTGTAAGTTGGAAGCCATTCCAAATAGTCTCTCCATTTTTCTTGTCAACCCTTCAGACAGTGGAAGGCCACAATCTGGTCACCCTGGAGACTTTTCTTTTCCAGGTTGAACAATCCCAATTCTCTCAGCCTGTCCTCACAGCAGAGCTGCTCCATCCCTCTGATCGTCGTGGTGCCTCCTCTGGACTCTCTCCAGGAGTTCCATGTCCTTCCTGTGCTGGTACCCCAGAGCTGGATGCAGCTCTGCAGGTGGGGTCTCAGCTGAGAGGGGAACAGGGGCAGAATCCCCTCCTTCACCTGCTGCCCACGGTGCTTTGGATGAACCCAGGACATGACTGGATTTCTGGGCTCCAAGTGCACATGGCTGCGTCATGTCCAGCCTCTCACCCACCACTCCCCAAGTCCTTCTCCCCAGGGCTGTTCCATCTGCTCATCCCCAGCCTGGATTGACACTGGGATTGACCCCAACTCAGGTGCAGCACCAGCACTTGGTCTTCTTAAACCTCATGAGATTCCCATGGGTGGTTTTCCAGCTTGTCCAGGTTTGTCTGGATGGCCTTGTCCTTCAGGTGTGTCACTTAGCCCTTCAAAGTGACATCTGCAGCCCTTCCCTCATCCACTGATGCAGTAACTCCACCCTAGAAGGCCACAAGGTTGGTTATCTTCATCAATTTCTCCTCTGAATATTCACACTCCAGAAAAAGTTGTTTCAAGGAAGCTTAAATCCATTTCAGATTCTTCTTTGTCATATGCCTTGTTTACCATGGAACAACAACAGCCACAAAGTGTTAATTAACAGTGCTTTTCGTACTTTAAATTGACATCCTAATTCTACATAAATTAACTTTGATGTGCAGACTCGGAATGCTTGGAATGAACTTTGCTGTGTTTCCTGATGTAAAACCATGCATTTCACACCAGGTTGTCAAAACCCCATAGCAACAGGGTTACCTCAAGTTTGCTCCACTGAAAATGCTCTTGTCACTACACTGGGATGAAGGAATAGCACTTTTCCTGTGGATATGGTTTCACCTCTGGAGAATTCCTTATATCCATGCAGATAATGCCTGAAAAACAGGAAGAAAATCAGAACAAGGTTAAAAAACTAATGAATATTTTCCTGCAGTATGCACAGAGCATTAAACATTGCCCAGCTGTATTAATAATACTTTTAATTAAAGCAGATGTTAATTTTTTTCAAGGCAGGGTCTATCTTTTTATTAGCTGATCATATAAACCCATTTATAAACCCTTATTTATACACCCAGAAAAATGAGGGCACTGATTCACAGCTCTACTGCACTAAACAAAAGCTATCAAGAGCCTTTGGGGCTGTAGCCCCAGGTCATCTGGAGGATGCTACAATTAATGGAAAATTGGGAAAAGTGGGAAAATTTCCTGCTTCTTCCTGTCCTTGGCATATTCTTCACCCACTAGGCTTCAGTTGGCTTTTAAAAGAAGACTGGCTCCCACCTGAGCTGGGACTTGTCTCATCTAACTGCAGGTGTTAATAAAATGGGCGGTTCTGTTTGATATTCCTGTTTCCAAAAGCATCATCATTCCCTGGAGAAAAGGAAGCTCAGGGGGCACCTTCTGGCTCTGCACAACTCCCTGACAGGAGGGTGCAGCCCGGTGGGGGTCAGGCTCTGCTCCCAGGGAACAAGGACAGGACAAGAGGAAATGGCCTCAAGCTGTGCCAGGGGAGGTTCAGGTTGGACATCAGGAGGAATTTCTCCATGGAAAGGGTGGTCAATATTGGAAGGGGCTACCCAGGGAGGTGCTGGAGTCACCATCTCTGGAGGTGTTCAAGGGACAACTGGACACGTCACTCAGTGCTGTGGTCTGGTTGACAAAGTGGGGATCGGTCAAAGGTTGGACTGGATGATCTTGGAGGACTTTTCCAGCCTAAATGGATCTGGAATTCTGAGATTCACTTCTCTGCTGCTGTTAAATTATGCAAAACATCTTTGTGAGTCCAAGTCAAGTCAGATGTGTTGCCAAGGTAGACGAAAATCTTGGCACACAGGAGCTCCCTGTGTGAGGGGTAAAGCATTAGATTATCAATGAGGTTTTTTATTCTTTTGATCAGTTTCAATCTGGATCTAGAAGGGAAAACTGGATTTCGCTGAGGAAAAAAATCCAACTTTAATATTATTCAGTTGCCACTGAGTGTTAAAATCACAGAATCACAGAATCATTGAGGTTGGAAAAGACTTCCAAGACCATCCAGTCCAACCTCTGACCGATCCCCACCTCAGGACTATGGTTTCCTCTTGTTGTTCCTTGATTCATTAGTCCCTGATTGGATGTGGAATTTGTGATGCCCATTTTTGGGAAGGTTTATAGTTCAAAGGATCAGAGAGGCATTTGTACATCCAGATTGTATCACTGGTAGAGGGATACAGATCCAGGGAATGGCCTGAAGTTTTGCCGGGGGAAATTTATGTTGCATTTCAGGGGAATGTTCTTCACTCAGAGGGTGGTTGGACACTGGAACAGGCTCCCCATGGAATGGTCACTGCCCCAAGGCTGCCAGAGCTCTAGGAGTGTTTGGACAAGGCTCTCAGGCACAGGGTGGGATTGTTGGGGTGTCCTGTGCAGGGCCAGGAGTTGGACTCGATGATCCTTGTGGGTCCCTTCAGTCCAGGATATTCTGTAGTTCTATGAAGCCCCTTTTCCACCCATGTCCAGCCCCTGGGGATCAGAACTGGGAGCAAAAAGAGCAGAAAAGAGAAGGTTTGACCAGGCAGGGACATAAGGCCAACAGATGTCCTGTGTCATGATGTCTTCTGGGTGGACAATGACATCTTTGTGCATTTGAAGCTTTTATTTAACCCTCTCTGGATTTGAAAGGAGAACACAGTTGTCTTCTTCTCCTTGTTTTGCCTTGGAGCATCTCAGCAGAAAATAGATTTGGTGTTTCCTTCCTCTGTAGATCAAGAAACAACAAATCTCCTGCACAAATGCTCTCCAAGTTAATACAGGCCCTGTCAGGCCAGTCCTAAATAATTATTTATAATGGACTTCTGAAAAGATCAATTTTGGCCCTTCAGTATCAAGCGTTTTCATCCTCATTCAGATGCCAGGAATAAAATATAACAATCAAATTTTATAGATGTCACTGAGCTTGTGGGGGACTAAGTAAGAAGGATGGGATTGTCTGTGTGGTGACACAGGGATCATTTAGTAAACAGTGCTCAGACAAAGAGCGTGTATTTCAAGGAGGTCCAAATTCTACAGAGCAAATAAAGCAGCTCAGTCATCCATCAGGGGTTGGCTCCACCCTACAAATTACCATATAGAGTGGATTGATTTTTTTATAGGGCTTATACAAAGCAGTAACTCTGGGAAAGGCTCATGGCAGATAATCAGGCAAATATGAGCTCCTACTTCCACGGAGGAGCCAAGAAGGACTAACAGGATTCCTTGAGGCATAAACACGGATCCTCCATTTGGCCTAAGTTGTGTTAATTCTGTTGCTGGTGAGATTATGGCTGTATTACAGTGGAAAGAAGATGATAAATTGGAGATGGTTCAGAGCAGAGTCATTAAAGCACTGGATTTATCTTAAAACGGAATGAACAGAGCCTGCTTAGCAGAGGGAAGGTCAAGAAATTCTTTGATCACAGTCTGTAAAAATTTACATCAGTTCAGCTCTGTCAACGAAAGTCCAACAGCATCCCTGGAAAGTGAAGCTGGATAAACTCAAAGAAGAAATCTGAGTCAAGTTCCTTTTTAGTATTAAATATAATCAAGGGGTAGAACTTTTGTTATGGTTTTTGAGTATAATTAATCACTGCCAATTTCTAAATCAGGACAGAAAGCCTCTTAGAACTCTGTGATAATACAAACCAAGTGTTGACTCCAATAAATCTTCTGGATTTTGGACTGGCAGCAAAAAATATGTGCTGGAACACACTGAACTCTGACTACTCTTGTGGAGAGCTTATTCTGTGCCCTGGAGGTGTAGGACTGGATGCATGGCATCAATTTTTCAGACTTTTCTCTTCTGATCCCCCGAATAAAAGAAGATAGAGGATTTTATCTACTGGATCAAACAATTCCTGGATGACCTGGAGACCACTGGAAGAAAACAAGGCAATATTAAAGGGAGAATGTCCTGCTGCAGCTTCTGAGGGACTCTTGCCGCGTGTAGTTATTGAAACCTCTGGAATGGTTACAGCTTCCTGCTTTCAGATCTTCAGAGCAGGTCCTGTCAAGATCCATTTCAACTTTTGTTCTTTGACTCTTCCTTTCACATCTTCCATTGTAATATCCAAATAACTTCTTAATTCTCTGATTAAACCAAATTTTCTTCCTGTTTTTTTTTTTCTCTCTTCAGTTTCAGGGTGGAAAAACAGTTAAAGCATCTTCAAAATTTCAAACATGGTTCTTTTGTGTTCTGGCAGCCAAGAGGGCAAACAAGAATCTGGGGTGCACCAAACAGAGCAACCAGTTGGTCAAAAGAGAGGATGATCCCACTCTGTTTGGTATTGGAATGACCTCACCTTGAGCATTGTGTGCAGTTCTGGGCCTCACAATTTAGGAAAGATGCGAATATCCTTGAGTGTGTCCACAGCACGACAACAAAGCTGGTGGAAGGGCTGGAAGTCATGTCCTGTGAGGAATGATTGAGAATCTTGGGCTTGTCCGGTTTGGAGAGGAGGAGGCTGAGGGGCAGCTTCATTGCTCTCCTGAGGAGAAGTGGAAAGGGAGGTGCTGAGCTGTCCTCATGGGATCCTGGGACAGGATTCATGGGAATGGTTCAAAGCACATGGGGAGGTTTAGACTGGACATCAGGAAGCACTTCTTCACCAAGAGGGTGGTCAGCCCTGAATTGGTCAGAGAGTTGGACTGGATCCCTCCCATCCCTTCCCCTCCCCAGATCCAGAGGGAGAGGCACATCAGGAGGCACCAGGAGTAAGGGGAATGATGAGCTGTTGTTCATGGTCTCAGCATCTCCGGCTCAAGCAAGGCAGGTGACGTGGATCCAGTTCAACAGTCAGAATGCCATGGATGGAGAAGGATCAGGATGAAAAGGCCATAGTGACCATCCTGGAAAAGTTCTGACCTCTCTGACCCCAGGTGGGTCCTGGATCATGGTGTTTGCACTGATTTCCCTGCTCACATTCCTCAGTCTTGTTTCTCTTCTCTGTCTCGGTTCTCTTCTGTGACATAATTTTTGTGTAGCTTCATTTATCTCTCTCAAACACAAAAATCCCACAAAGCCAGGCCCATCCAGCTGCTCTCCTGTTTCTGAGTGCCCAAAATCCCACTGTAAGCATGGGAAGTACAGAGAAAGCTCAGGAGGACTTTCTTTTTCCCTCCAGCCTTCCACTGTTCAGTCATTTTTATCCCCGAGACTTCCAGAGATGCTCCCTGTGTCCCAGCAGCCTTTGATGGATTTATCTTCCAGGAGATATCCATTTATTCCACAAGCTCCACTAAGCTTTTAGCATCCATCACATCCTGGGACAGCTTAACTACAGTTTGAATAAAGAACCACCTGCTTTTGTTTCTTCTGATTCCTCCCGGTGGCCTCTTATCACTACCCAGGAGGGAATAGAACAATTAACCCTTACCTATTGTCTCCAAGCTACTCCTGAGATTCTCCATCAAACTCAGTAACTTCCAAATTGTGGGATCATTTGTTTAGTGAACTCTGCAGGCCAGGTAATGAATTTGAGCTTCCTGTGTGAAATCTTTTCCTAAGGCTTGGTGGATGGGGAGCTACTGGCAGAAACTTGCCAGGAAAAATAAACTTTGGGGAATCACAATCCAGATTGCCATTATAAATTAATATATCTGTGTTTAAATTACACTGCAGTGAAAAACAAGTGCCTATTTACCCTCTGGAATATGTTCTTGGAGTCTCTGAGGTAAAGGGTAGGCATTTAAAAAGCTGCAGTTGGTAAAAAATAAGAGACCTGTCAGCAGCTCTGAGTCAGCCTGATGGGGCTGACCAAAGAGTTTACCAGGAAATAAAATCCTGGAATAGTTTGGGTTGGAAGGGACATTCAAAATCATCTCATTTCACATGCCCCACTTCCAGGGATGGGGCAGCCACAGCTTTTTTGGGAAACCTGTTCCAGGACCTCACCACCATCCCAGGGAAGAATTTATTCCTAATATCTAACCTGATATGAGTTAATATGATAACACACTCCACAGAGCGTAAATATCCCACATCCCAGCTGAGGCATGAGTGATAAAAAATGGCCTCTATTTAGACACTCTCCTTTATATCTCTGTTTCAAAGAGTCAGAGCACTCAGACATTTGAAGGTTTGCATTTTGGTGGCTTTGCAGCCTTAAAAAAACTTTAAATCTACTGTTTTGATGTGTTAAAGAGAAAAAACATCTTCTTATAGGACTGTGGAGTGGAGAGTGTAGCTCCCTATGGGGGGATCAGAAAAGTGTCTTGGGTCCTGTCCCTGTTTCCAGACCCGTTAATTCAAACTTTCCCATGAAGGGGCGAATCCTTTGACAACTTTTGAAGCATAGGGCTGTAATTTCCTGGTGGTTTTGGGCTGCCTGTCAGCCCCTGACAAAAGGTGGGTGAGGAACCCGCTGCTGTTGATGGCATGAACACGCCTCTCCCTGGCAGGATGTGACGGGATGATTGTTTTCCAAGCAAGGATGACCATAAAAGCACAGCTGCTTCTCCAGGCTGGGGCAGGGTGACTGTGCCATAGCAGAACCAGCCTTGAGTGGCTGCAGCAGGACTCCATCAAATTATGCTGGTTTCCCAACCCTCCTGGAGGGCTTGGAGCAAAGGGCTGAAGGAAAATTGATATCCTGAATGAATGAACACAACTGAAGTGGGAAAACACTGGGATGAGGGCGGTGATTCCTCCCCCAGGACAACCATTTGGGTTGCTAAACACCAGGGATTCGGCCAAATGAACATCGAGCTGCTAAAAATCACCAGCCTGGAGTTCCTGGCACCAAAACAATATTCCAGCCTCTCCTGTTGCTAACTGGAAAATGCTAATTTGCAAAAACACAGGTTCCTTGTGCACGCACACAAACACAAACAAATGTTCCGCTTCAAATGCTTCACCGTCATCAGAACCACTTGGTTTTAAACCTCTCCCTCTTGAGATTCCTCATGTCCCAGCACCTACACAGATCCTTAATGACCATTTACATTCTTCTTTCTTTGTGAACAGGGATTTTTGGTTTTTTTCCAGGCCTTCCAGATGATTGCACTGATTGACTGGTAAGTGGGTAGGAAAATTACTCCTCTCTTCTGTGTCCCACAAAATTGGAGCTTGTTTGCAGCCCTTCAGCATCACTATTTTAAAGCTTTCCTGCTCTGCATCGATCCCGTCAATCCAACATTTTCAGTGGAAAAATTCCAGTCAATTTTTTTCTGCCTGATACTTCTTGCAGCAGTGACGGAATCGCCTTCACATGTGGGACAACGATAAGAAGCTGCAGATGTTTGTGGGTCTGTCCTGATGTTCTCCATGACCCCTCCCTTTCTGGGCCATTGGAATGTAGAAATTCCCTGCTCATGACACCCCACGTGGTTGGAAGGTGGTGAGGTCCTGGCACAGGTTGCCCAGAGAAGCTGTGGCTGCCCCATCCCTAGAAGTGTTCAAGGCCAGGTTGGATGCGGCTTGGAGCAACGTGGGGTGGTGGAAGGTGTCCCATCCAGGAATTGGATGACCTTTAAGGTCCTTTCCAACCCAAACCATGCCATGATTTTTTGGCACATTGGTGGGAACAACTTGATGAACCAAACCATGAGGTCATGAGGGGATGAAGAAGAGGAACAAGTCTGTGCTGTAACCACCAAGACCACAAATTTTCCAGAGGGACAGAAGGAAGAGAAACTCTTTAAGTGTCATGGCAGGAGGTTTGTCAAATCTGGAAAATTCATAGAGAAGAAGAGAGAGAACAGAGGCTGCTTTTTAGGAAGAGAAAACTAGAATGGCTTAAGAAAACGTGCTATTTCTTTTCTCTTGGAATTTGAGATACAATGGGAGGTCAGAATTCAAAACCAGGAGCTGAACACTCTTCTTTTGACATTAAATATGTTAGTTCAATGTTTCACTCCAGTTTTTATGATGCTGGACACCATCAAAAAGCTGTAGTTGACCTACCTGGATGTTATCCCAGGAGGGAAAATTTCCTGGCAAATATCAGCTGGCTGTTTCCACACTTCCAAGCTGCCCACCACACCAGCAGAAGTTCCCCCAAATCTGCATTCAAAGTGTGAACCCATTTTCTTGAGCCTGTCACGTTGTAGGAGGAATTAGATAGTAACTAAGGCAAGGTCTGAACTCCTGGGGTTTTTCTGTGCAGGGCCATGAGTTGGACCTGGTGATCCTTGTGGGTCCTTTCCAACTCAAGATTTCTGTGATTCTGTGATTCATAAAATAATCAGAGGAAGAGAAATAGAGAACAAAGTGAGTAGAGCACAACAATATTTGCAGCTTGGCAGGGAGGAGCTCAGCTTTTATCACGACAAGCCAGGTCACAGCTGGAATGCAGCCCAAGGAGAAAGGACATTCAAAGCAGGGAAATCTTGTAGGGATGCCCAAGGTCATCTTGGAGTCCTCAGCTAATGGAGCCACCCTTAACTTCTTGAGGAGGTTCATCAGCCCCTGCAATTCCATACATGAACCACAAGCTTTTCATTCTGGAGGTTGAGCACTGGAACAGGATCCCCATGGAATTTGTCACACATCCGAGCCTGCCAGAGATCAGGAATTGTTTGGACAATGCCCTCAGGCACATGGTGGGGTTCTTGGGGTTGTCCTGGGCAGCACCAGGAGCTGGACTCGTGACCCTTGTGGGTCCCTCCCTTCCAATAGAATATCCTTCAGGATATCCTATGATCTTACACTATTTAAATAAAAACCACAAGACATGGAGGTTCTGGAGAGTGTCCAGAGAAGGACAACGAAGCTGATGAAAGGTCTGGAGAACAAATGTGATGAGGAGCAGCTGAAAGAGCTGGGAATTCTTAGCCTGGAGAAAAGGAGTCTCAGGGAAGACTTTATCACACTCTACAACTCCCTGACAGTCGGGTGGAGACAACTGGGCATCGGTCTCTTCTCCCAGGTAAGAAGCAGCAGGACAAGAGGAAACAGCCTCAAGCTGAGCCACTGGAAGTTTAGATGGGATACTGGGAACAATTTCTTCTCCAAAAGAGTGGTCAGGCACTGGAACAGGCCCAGGGCAGTGGTGGAGTCCCCATCCCTGGAGGAATTTAAAAGCCATGTGGATGTGACACTTGGGGACATGGGTCAGTGGTGGCCTTGGCAGTGCTGAAGGAATGGTTGGACCCCATGATCTCGGAGAGCTTTTCCAACCTGAACCATTCCCTGATTCTCAGATTCTCACCCACAGCTCTCTGAGGGAGAATGATTGACAGGGAATGAGGGCTTGCTGGGAATTGCCAGGCCGTGGTGGGTGAACCTCGAGCTCAAAACGGGTAAAAAACCGCAGAAACTTTTTGAGAACAATTAAGTGGGAAGATTGAGAGAGAGAGGGAGATCTAACAGACAGCCTTAGATTGATAAAGGAATTATCCAGCTGTAACAAGCCGCCTAAGCCTCCTTAGGAACACTGGGAAATGCAATAGCAAGATACTGCAGGGAGAGAGAGAAAGGTGAAGGTTATTGCAGCTGAAATATTTAGACTCTCTTATTGCAGCCAGTTCCCTTAATAAACTTCAGAATATGGGACTGAAACCTCCATAATCCGTGGAATATACCTGGATAATTAAGGACAGACTGAAACCACTGTGTGTGGCACCTCTGGCTCCTTTCTTACAGGCCTGCACTGCCAGGAATAGGGCAGAGCAAATGTGGGTGCACAGGGCAGTGTCCCAGGTGCCAGAAGTCTCCCAAACCCTTTCTGGGTCTTTCTGCCTGGGAATTCAGCTGGCAGGAAGCAAGCTGGGAATTCAGCAGGCAGGATTAGACAGAAGTCCATGTGGACAAGCCCACAAACTGGGGACAAGCCAGTTGGCTTCAGGGCTGCTGGTGACTATCAGCATTGACCTGTGGTGCTGCAGATATGGAGATGGCTTTCAAAGCCTGGAAAAATATCCTTTTTATCATAGAATCATAGGATCATTAGGTTGGAAAAGATCTTTAAGAAAATTAAGTCCAACCATCAACTTGGCACCACCACCATGGTCATCATTAAACCACGTCCCCAAAAACCACAACCACGTTTGTTGAGCAC
Organism: Edolisoma coerulescens; assembly: GCA_013397115.1. Lineage (NCBI taxonomy): Eukaryota > Metazoa > Chordata > Aves > Passeriformes > Campephagidae > Edolisoma > Edolisoma coerulescens. Next base: position 319,776 of record VWZW01004128.1, read on the forward strand.
TTCCAGGGATGGTGATTCCACCACTTCTCTGGTTGTTCCAATGCTTTACAACCCCTCCAGGGGAAAAAAAATTCCTAATATGTGTTCTAAATCTTCTTAGGAGCTTGTGACAGTTTTCTCCTCTACCTTGGCCTCTGCCAAGGTAGAAAAATCATGGAATGATGCTTAAGAATAAAGAAAACTCCAATTTCAGTTTTATTTTGGAGCTGCCTATATTTTCCAATAAAATAAATATGTGGTTTTTTCCAGTGGTGTTTTCAAAGAGGAAATATTTCCTTTTGAACATTGAGAAAGGTTAGGAAATTTTCAATGTTGAAGTTTTAACTGAAAACAAAAATTCATTCTATTTCCCTAAACAGCTCCACCAAATCTTTTAAGGAATATTCAGAGATCCAGAGTTATTGTAGTGGCTGGAACTGGAGCTATGAAGATGCAGTTTGGGAAGAAAGACCATGGAAATCAGGCAGTTCCTAAACTGTCTTTGGGAAGTTGTACACATCAGTGAGAGGATGTTTGTTCTCCTCTTCCTCCTGCATTCCATCAGACATGGAAATCTCGCTCTGGGACTCACCTCCACCCATGATCCTCCTCCCACATGGGCCAGCCTCCCTAACTGGTTGTTACTGGTTTGTTTTCAACCCCACGACAGGAATGGTCAGACTGGGATAGTGAAAATCTGCACTGGATTTTTTTTTTTGGCTGATATTTTTCCTTATTCCTCATTGCGATCAATTTTCAGGGATTACAACTTTCTCTAAGCAAACAAGGAGAAATTCATCCCCATCCAAATTGGCCTTGAACAATTCCAGGGATGGGGCAGCCACAGCTTCTGCGGACAACCTGTGCCAGGGCCCCAGCACCCTCACAGGGAAGAACTCCTTCCCAATACCCCATCTAATCCTGCCCTCTGGCAAACAAGTAGAAATTCATCCCACCATTACTCAGGTCCTTCCAGAATCTCATGTATTTATTCACTGAGTTCACAGAGAACAAGCAGAAAAGTTCATTTTATCTACAAGTGAACTCCCAAGGCTGGGAAAAATCTGCCTGGTTTTCAGGTTGCCTTTCCTGCTTATTTCTGATTTTATGTGGAGCATGTTCCATCTGTTTATCTGAACAAAATAAGGGAGAGTGATTTGATTAGGTTAATAAAGCCTTTCAGAAGGAGAAAAAAAATCCCCACCACAATTGTTAACAGCTCTTTAATCCAGCAGAGACATGTGACAACAGCCAAGGGTTGGAACAAAGTTAAAAAAATTCCAATATCAAACAGGACAAACATTTAAAATATAGGGAGAGATGTCTGATTTGGTAGAAAGAAAAGATTCTCAGAATAATTAATGGTTTTTTTTCATGCTTTTAAATCATGGGAGGTGCCTTCTGTCATTTTTAGCCCTGGAAGGGTCCAAGGCCGGGTTGGATGGGGCGTGGAGCAACCTGGTCTAGCGAAAGGTGTCCCTTCCCATGGCACGGGGCTGGAATTCCATGATCCTCAAGGTCCCTTCCAACCCAAACTGTGCTAGAATTCTGTGATCAGCTCCCCAAACTGGACTGATGCTGCTGGATGGGGTGACAGTCCCTTACCCCATAAAATACACAGTCCTAAACTCTGAGAGCCAAGTCCACCTCGGTTAAATTAACAACCATCAATTAGATGACTCATTCTAGGGAAGTGTTTAGGCTCCTTCTGTGGCTGGCAGACAGAAACAGACACTTCCAGTGATTTATCTCCTATTAACTTGGCAGAAAAGGAACGGAGATTAATCCTCCTCTGAAGGGCTTCCCAGCTCTCCTTTAAGCACCAAGACCTCACAAACAAATGAAATTAAAGATCTGATTTGAGAGGGCAAAGCTTCATAAGGCAGATTCTTCCAAGAGACAAAGAATTTGTTTTGATACTCCAAAATGAATATTTGCCTTCCTGTCCGAGTCTGATCCTCACCCCACATTTCATTAAGGCAGAGTTCTGAAAAAGAGACAAACAAAGGGAAACCAAATCTTTTTGATTCCATCATTCCAAGCTGTAAAAATCACAGAGCACTTTGGGATCATTGTGGGAACTGGAACTTCAAGGATATGAAAGCCATGCATTTCATTATCCAGATGTCAATCACAGCACTCCAGTTAAAACTTCAAACAGGCTTTTAGTACAAACACTCATTAAACCCCGAGAAGAATAATGGATAATTGTGATCAGAGTTGGAAAGAGTCAGACCTTTTCTGTGTGTTTAATTACTTATGCAGCCAAAAAATGATGTTGCACTGCCTCACACTCCCTTTATGAAATGTTCCAAGACGGTCTCAGTTGCTTTTCGTTTTCCACTTGGGAATATCACAAGGAATTTGTGCTGTCTGTGCATTTGCTCATAAAAAATGACTCACAGGGGAACATAAAGTCAACAACCAAAGAGAGTCTCAAAGGTTTAACAACTTCCATGCTTAGTCAATAATTTGATGGCTCCCAGGGAAACCTGGGTGTAGGAACCTTGCCAAGATTTTCAGATGGAAGGTGCCTCTGCAAATATTCTTAACATGAGAGAATCCAGCAGCAATATTGCAAAGTTTCCAGCTCAGACAAGGCCCAGGGAGAGAAGAGCCGGGGGGGGGGGGGA
>VWZW01004128.1:322394-400340 GCA_013397115.1 Edolisoma coerulescens
GGGGAATGTTGTGTGCTCAAGAAATCCTCTCTGTTAATGCTCTGACTCAGGTGCTGCTGAGATTTTGTGCAAACACAGGATAAATATCAAAGGGTGGCACCCTGATCTGGCTGATAAGAACAGGCAGAGGAGCTGAGCAGGGCCATGAATTTCTCAAGAATTGCCTGAAAAACCTCCACAAAATTCTAACTACTTTTACTTTGTCAGGGTGGAAATTATTTTGCTGTGGACATGGCCTAGGCCATCTCTGGTTTTGTTGTTGCCTGTAGACAGCACCAGCAGATTTCAGCCACCACCAAATGTTCTTCAGGCCTGGGTGAATCTTCCAACCCCATGTGCCTGATGGGATTATTTCCACCTCCATCCATGTGAAGTTTGCTGGTGCTGTGGGTTTGATATGAACATTATTTTTCTCTGTAGAGGACACTGTGCAGGGATGGGCTCCACCAAGGAGTTACGGAATATCGGAAGGGTTTGAGTTGGAAGGGACTTCAAAAATCATCTTGTTCTACTCCCCTGCCATGGGCAGGGACACCTCCCACTATCCCAGAGTGCTCCAAGCCCCATCCAACCTGGCCTTGGACACTTCCAGGGATGGGGCAGCCACAGCTTCCCTGGGCAACCTGTGCCAGGGCCTCACCACCCTCCCAGGGAAGAATTCCTTCCCAATATCCCATCTAACCCTGCCCTCTGGCAGTAGGAAGCCATTCCCCCTTGTTCTGTCCCTCCATCCCTTACCCAAAGTCCCTCTCCAGCTCTCTTGGAGCCCCTTTAGGCACTGGAAGGGGCTCTGAGGTCTCCCCAGAGCCTTCCCTTCTCCAGGCTGGACATTCCCAGCTCTCCCAGCCTGGCTCCAGAGCAGAGGGGCTCCAGCCCTTGGAGCATCTCTGTAGCCTCTTCTGGGCTTGCTCCAGCAGCTCCACATCTTTATTCTGGGGACCCCAGAGCTGGATGCAGGACCCCAGGTGGATCTCACAAGGAATCATTGGTGGCATCTGTCGTTTTTTGCTGCCTTTGGGGTGTCAGGACTGGGCAGATTCTTAGCACGTGTGGGACAGACTTGGATAATCCCAATTCCCAAGACACAGCTCTGGTTATCAGATCTTTTTGCTTCCAGTGCAAACTTTGTCACCAGCTACATTTATTAACTCAAATTACCCTGACCAACCCATGAATGCTTCAGTTTGCTTTCATATCCCCAAAAATATATGGGAAACTTTGGCCAGTGAGGAAACAGCACTTGTCCATCACAGTGTGCACAGCAGTGGAAAGGTTTTGTTGGAATTCTGGCAGCACTTACTCATAGTTTGTCAGTTAAGTTGTGTCACCGGGATGCAGGGAATGGGAAAAGGCAAAACTGGACTTTTTTTTTTTTGGAAGAAAACTTTATCAAAATCTCTCAAAGCAGAGCAGAGTTTGAGATGGGGGATGAACATTCTGCCTTTCAGCCTCTCCCAGTGGCTTTGGAGCAGCTCAGGAATCCTTAATGCTAAAAATGGCTCACAAAAAGATGCTGTTCTCAGCCAAGGAGGTGACAGCAGCTCCTTACCCAGAGTGACAGAGTTATTGGACTGAGACTTTGCGTCTCCTTGCCAAATCCCATCTCCCTTATCTCACTAATTACAGATGGAATGGAGTGGAAACGGCCCAAACTAATTTTCAATAAAAGTGGCCACAATCTTTGATTAAACTCTCTTTGTTTCTGCAGAGGGCAAGGCAGAAAACACAACTGTTGCTCCATGTTGGAGCTGGATCGAGCCCTGGCAACCTGGAATAGTGGAAATTGTCCCTGCCCATGGCAGAGGGTTGGAACTGGCTGATCCTGAAGGTCCCTTCCAACCCAAACCATTCCATAATTCTATTTTTAGCCTTTAAATCACAAGAAAAAAAAAATACAATTCTTACTCAGATAAAGGTTCTGAGATCTGAGACAAGCACTGAACATCTGAGGGGAAAATATTCCCTCATGTTCTGAATCCCCACTGGAATATTGTGTTAGGTTACCTTGGGTGTTCTAAAAGGTCAAGGAACTCTCTGGAAAAGTTGGACTGGTTATAGACTTTTCATTGAAATGGCTCCTGTGAGATATTTTAGATTTGAGATCATTTCATGCTTGGGATCTATTTTCAAATTTTGGGATGACAGGACTGCTGGATTTTGCCATTGGATGAGAGTTTCCAAACCTTCTGCCACATCAATGACTGCCCCAAATATTTTGGGACTGAAGGAAGGATTGCTTTGACTGGTCCATCCTTGGTGTTCTCCAGGCACAGAATTGCATGAAAACATCAACTTCTACAAACAAGAAAGTCGTTATTTAATGAATTAATATTGTGGGTTTTTTTTTTAATTTCTGTCATTTTTAACTTCATCTCATGATTTGTGAATGTTTGTGGCTGCCCTCATTGCAAAGACCTGGTTTTGCAATCAGTTTTCCTATGTGGCAATACACATTCCATCCTTTAATAACATTTTAACCTAAAGATGTTTGAAAGGTGCATCCTGCTTTTAATACAGAGCAGTTTTTCTCCCTAACTATGAAACCTCTTCTAGAGTTTTTTTTTCCTGATGCTTTATGACTGATTTTTACCTTTCTGTACTTCTAAAGGAGCTGGAAGATGGGGTTCATGGTTCCAGCTGGATGAGGGCAGAGGGAAAGACAGAGGGTGACAAGGTTGTGTAGCTCATTATTAGATAGAAAAAAAGGGAAAATTCCTTGAATTCTCAGAATTCTGCTGCAGAAAGTGACCTCTTAATATAATCCATGGGAAGATCTTATGCTTCTGTTTGGCCTTTCTCTGTGGCATTTGGTTTTCCCGAAAATTTCCCTGCTAACCAGACTTTCCTGGACAGAACACGTCCTTTCCCTGCTACCAAATGTGCTTTGATGTCTGTTTGATCAGGTGTAGATGGCTTTTATAGTTGTTTTTTCCAGCCCCAGGGCATTCCTATGGATCTTTCATAAATTCTATTTGTTGGAGACGTAGAATTACTCAAAAATCCGGGTTGGAGATTTTTCAAGGATGTTTTTCATCCATGTGCCTGGAGAAAACAGCTGGAAAAGTGAAGGCAAAGTGAGCAGAAATGGGTAAAGAGGCTGCTCAGTGTTTTTGTCTCAGCAGCAGCAGCAGCAGCAGCAGCAGCACCCTTTTGGTTTCAAAGGACTGAGGTAGAAGCTGTTACAATCAAGGATTCCAGAGCTGGAAAACCTGGTGGAAGAGTCAGAACAAAAAAGATAAGGAATCTGTAAACCTCCAGAATCAAACAGAAAAATAGCCTTTATTCAAAGCTGGAAGGAGTCAGAAAAACAGATTTTTTTCCCTTATTCTTCCATGTATCCTTTTTGAAGCCTTTTAAAAATCTCCCCCGCCTCAGTTTTCTTCTTTACATAGATAAAAATGTGGGAGAATGAACAGTAATTCACACAGGCACTGCAGAAATTTGGGAAATGCCTAGCAATGTTCCTTGCACAGCAAATAATCGGGAAGAATCAGCTCCTGAGTCTGTAATTCCTGCTGATCCAGCTGAGTGTTCCTAAAAATGCTCTTCTGCCATCAGGAAAACAATGAAAACAATGTCCATTAATACACAAATATTCCAGGTTGTTTTTTTTTTTTAATTAGGGTAAGAAGGCAGCTCCTACTCCCATTTCCTCCCTTCCTCAGGCAGCTGCTGGGAATGGTGACATTTCTGACCAGTGTCATCTTAGAACCATGGAATTGTGGAATGGCTTGGGATGGAAGGGACGTTAAAGATCACCTGGTTCCAATCTATGGACAGGGACACCTTCCACTAGCCCAGGCTGCTCTGAGTCCCATCCAGCCTGGAACGACTCCAATTAAAATGGTTCCACTACACTGCAGGTCGATCCTGTGCTTATTGTGCACATTATTTTAAAAAGTGGGTTTGAAAACAATTCAGGAGATAAAAAGGGACTTATCAGCTGGACACTGTCAGCACATAAATCCCAGTGAATAAATAGTGGACAGCAAACAAGAAACCTGCAGAAAAAAAATGTGTTTTAAACACAAGCAGGATCAGAATGGAGTTAAAAAGAACAAAATCCCTTTGCCCCCAACCCCTCAGGGTGACTGAGGTGATGGAAGAAGGGATTTATTAGTTCCTGGTAGATGCCAGCAGTGGTTTGGGGATCAAGAGCTCATTGTACAGAACCCTTTTAACTGCAAGATGCTTTTCTTAATATTTTGTGCCCATAAAACTGAGTAGGAATTGTGGGTTTTGTTTCAGGATGCTCTTAATGCCTCTGTACATTTTTAAGACTTTGAGAAAAGAGAAAACAATGAGCACAGAGTCAGCTCTGCTGCCAAACTGAGAATTTCTGCTTAACGAAGGAAATATCTGCACCCAGTGGTGGGCCAGATTTGATGTCTTGGAGTCATCTGGCTGCTAAAACATTCCAGGGATAGGATAGCCACAATTTCTTGGGGAATTTTCTTCTAGTGCTTCGTCTCTCTCATAGTGAAAATTTCATTCCTTATATCTAATCTAAAACACCCCTGTTTGGAAGTGTCAAATTGCTGGAGCTTGGAGCAACCTGGGATAGTGGAAGTGTCCCCATCCATGGCAGGGATTGGAACTGGATGGTCTTGAATGTCCCTTCCAACCCAAACCATTCCATGATTCCATGATCCCTTGGAGAATGGCTCAGAGTCCAAACCTGTGCATCTCCTGGCCTTGCTTGGACATTGAGCCAGGACGTGGCCAAAACTGCAGGATTTGAGCTCGGGGGAACACTTTTAGGTCCCTCATCCAGAAATAATTTTGCTGTTTGAGCACCACTTTCTTTTCCACAGATCTTCTGCTTCCCAGCTCATCAGCTCACTCTTTCCTTCCTCTTTAATCACTTTGTTCTGCTTTTTCCTTTTCTTGTCACTTTGAGAGATGAAATTCTCTCCTCACGGTCCCCCCTGCTCCTTCAGAGGTTGCCTGAGTCCCTCCCAAGAGCCAGCCCTGCCTTCCAGCAGACCTTTGTCTTCCTTTCTCCCACAGATAATTTGCTTTGGGAGTTTTTATCTTCTCAGCATAATCTTCTTCTTCTTCTTCCGTTTTTTTATCTTCTCCGAGTTTTAACGATTCTCCACAGACAATGAGCCATCTGTAGATCTTACCTGTGTGGCTTCTCCTCATTTAAATGAGGATAAATGCCACTAATGAGTTTTGAAAAGAAGCAACTCCGGAGGAATGTGGAATGAGCAGGGAAAGGAGTGGCTGGGAATCTCAATTAGCCAGCTCCTGGGAAACTTATACCGCAGGGATGAGGGAGCTGGAGCACCTCAGGAGCTACAAAAGCAGGAGAGTGCTGTACTGGAAAGGGGTGTGGGGTTGTCCTGTTGTTGTCTCTGCTGGGATTTGGCCCCTGGAAAATGGCCCAAAAGGCCTGGAAAAATATTGAAATCTTTTTAACATCTTGAGGGTGTATTTACTTCCATGAACACTCCTGATGGATTGAAATAAGCACATGCTCCGTGCCCAGCAGCGAAATCCACTTGCACCAACCCCATTAAAACTCTTCACCTGAGTTCTGAGCAGATTTTGGAGGGTTTATAAGTCCTTTCCACCCTTTCAGGGTAACCAAGGAGGTTAAATTAAACCTACTGACTTTACTCTTCACTCATTTTGGTTTAAACATGAGAGTTGTGGCAAGTTTAAGCCCTGAAACTTTTTCTTTCTGTAGGACAAGCAGAACTGTGAGGAAATAGTCAGAAAAATCCATATTAATATTTCATGGAGTGGATGGAGGAATTTTACTGTCATAACTCTCAAAATTCAACTCTTCTGCACACTCACAACTCATCAAGTCAGCAGAAGTAACAATGTTTTGGACTGGGTATAAAATCACAAAATCATGGAATGGTTTGGGTTGGAAGGGACCCTAAAGATCATCCAGTTCCAACACTGTTGCCACGGGAATATCATGTTAGGGAAGAGAATATTGGTACTGTGAGGAGTCATTCTCAAGGTCAAATCACCTCCCCAGGCTTTTACAAACAGAAAATGAAATACTTAAATGCTAGGATTTGCTCCCTGCTCAGACATTGGCTCCTCACCTCATCCAAGGGAAGAATCGTTGAATCCTTAAGGCTGGAGAAGACCTTTGAGGTCATCAAGTCCAACCATCAACCACCATGTTCAAAACTAAACCAATTCCTCAAGTCCACACTTTGTTGAACACCTTCAGGGATGGTGACTCCACCACTTCTCTGGGCAGCTGTTCCAATGCTTTACAACCCTTTCCATGACAATATTTTCCCTAATATCCGATCTAAACCTCCCCTGACACAACTTGAGGCCATGTTCTCTCATCCTGTCACTCATTACCTGGGAGAAGAAACTGATTCTCACCTGGATCCAGCCTCCCGTCAGGGAATTGTAGAGAGTGAGCATTTCTCCCCTCAGTCAGGATCCCACGGACAGACATCCCATGGACTTTATTCCCTTGAATCACTGGCTGCAAAATAAGTAAAGACATCCAGGATCCTCCTGCTCTGGAGCAGCATTTTTAGCCCAGGACAAAGACCTCAGTGATTTCCTGAGCAGGAAAAGTCCAGTTTCTCCTTGGTCAGATTGGAAACCACAGAGGTCCCCTTTGGAATCACTTCCTGCTTCTCCCAGGCTGGAAATGTTGTTTAAATCCAAGCAGCAAAATGACTTAATGAGTAATTAAGTAGAAACACCTGCAATGAGTGTCATTACTGCCATTAACTGAGTACCTTCATGGAAATTTATGGAAAATACCATCATTAGGAATACCAGGAAAATGTTTTGCAGCCATCAGATTCTGCCTTCTGCACCTCTGAGTGGATTATTAGGCCTCAGGTGAACGAAGCCATTATCTGGGAACACTTCTCTTTTAGCACAACCCAAAATAACAACAGCTCCTGCAGCCTTTGATCCCTTGATTTGTTGGGAGGATATTCCAGATGTTCCATTAATGCTGTTCAGGATTTCTGGCTTTTAGCACTTTTAGGCTCCATTATTTTTCCTCTACAGCGGAATGAGATTTTCATTTCTGCACCAAAATAACCTCAAAGAGAGGGTCTCCAGATCTCTCCAGAGCAGATCCCTGATAAACAGATTTGGATCATTCCCTGTTTGAAGATCAAGAGGGTTTTGTTCCTCTTTTCTATGGGATATAAAGAAAGCTTTAAAATGGGTTGTATCCTGATGCGTTGTAGGGAGATCCCCCTCACAACTCCCCATGGTTTGTTTTTCTTTTAGGAATATTGGCATTAATGTATCCTGGATGATTCCTTAGGTTCTTTGTGTAGTAAATTAAATTAAAAAAAGTTGTAGGTTTAATCCCTGTACAGGCCATTTTCTTAAGAGTTGGACTCGATCCTTGTGGGTCCCTTCCAGCTGAGAATATTCAGGGAATCTATGAAAATAACAATAAAATAGAAGAAAGAAATGTATTTTGTATTTTTATGAGTGGTATAAATATGTGTTTATTTAACAGGCATTGACCTAGAACTGGAGGTTAATCCACTAACAATATATTTGTGTATAAAAATATTTTGTATAGATATATTTGCCACTGTCATTTCTGTGCACTCTTTTATGTATTAAAATTCAAACCCACACTCATAATATGATTAAAACTCAGGGTGGAATTTATGGCCTTGCTAAAACTGTTGGGATTTTTGCCACTCATTCCAGTCCAGCCAGGAATTCCCTTCCCAAGAGCTCAACATCATCATTAACTCATTCCTCTCCTCTTGGGATTTTCTGCCTTCTCTCAGTCCTTTGGAGCTGCATTGATGCCCAGGTCATGGAAATACCTTGCCCTGACAGAGAAATATTTTGGAAACAAAGAATTCCCAAAAATGCAGTAAAAATGCAACAGCAGCCTTGGGAATTTTCCCTTTCCTGAAATAACCAAAAAGACCTGTATAAGAAGGATATCCTGAGAGAGCTGCAGCCCAGAATTCCAATCCCTTTGGTTTTTAATCTTTTTTTTTCCTCTCTTTATTTGACATTTCATCTTATTAGGACCCAGCAAAGGGAATTTTGTTTGTCTGTAATTACTGTGAGTCTTTTTTCCTCACTGGGTAACAGATCTGGCATCTCTCTGTATGGATTTTTTTTTCTGGAATTATTATTTTTCAGCACCTCTCCTTTCCAGCTGAGGATGTGGGGGAGTGTAAACTCTCACTACCTGATTTTATCAACTCCAAATCCTCAAAGCCTGAACATAACCTGCTGTCAGACAGGTCATGCAAACTGAAAACCAGGATAAATCCTGAGTCAAGCTGGAAAATCCTGGTGTCGAACAAATAAATAAAAGCTACAACAACAGAAGAGCCTTGGAGGGATCACATGGAGCATCTTTGTAAACAGGCAACTGAATAAGAAGGTGTCTTTAAGTTGATCCTGAGCAAGAAAGTTTTGGGGAGCATGGCTGAGTGAAAACTACACAGAAACTGGGAAAAACCTGGGCTGCTGGGCCAGACTTCCTCCTTCAGACCATTCTCTAACCCACCAGTGCCTGAGAACTGGTGCCTGACTCCAATTCCTTCATCCCTGAGGAAAAATCTCAAATGGGAACTACCCCCAACATCTGGAAGTGAGGAGGCATCCTGTGCAGAGGGGATTTTGGGGTCTGTGGGGTCACTGCCCTAAGCTTGGGAACATCCAGGAATCCAGTGTGGGAAGAAGCATTTCAAAAGCTGACAAGCTCAGATGTGAAGGGAATTCCTTGATTAACAACCTTGTGCTTATTTTGGAGACACTTTGGAGTCACCAATATAACGGGATACAGAATCATGGAATGCCCTGAGCTGGAAGGACCCACCAGGATCATCATTGCAATCTGTAAATGTCCCCTTATGGCCCAAAACGATCATTATCCTTTAAGTGAGGCAGCTTCTCCCCTTGTCCAACAAACCCAACCGATATTGCACAGTTTTTTCCATAAATCCCCACTTCATCCCCACGCATGGCTCCCTCTCTTCCCAGGCCAGCGTTCATCCCAGGAGTGATAAAAGCATTACTTTACGAGGAAAGGATTATGACTGAACCTTGGCCATGCGTGACTGGAGACCCAAATCACACCAAAAATTGATTTTTCCTCCTTCCCTCCTGTCAGATCCCCATCTCTCAGCCTGGGCCTTTTGATTTATAACCCCACTCTTACAAACAAATAAGTTCCTCCAATTATGATTTCAATAACCTATTGATTTTTTCTCGACTCTTGTTCCGTGCACTGCTCACCCAGGGTTCCACAGCTTCCACTTCATTCTGATATTTGTGTTTCCAGACCGACTCCTTCCTCCAGGGTGAATCATCCTGCCTGACAAAGACATTCTTAAACTATGAAGCACGGAGGGAACGTGGAGGTGAGAGATCAGGAAAGGTTCAGGGTATAAAAGAATTAGGGGCTGTGAGGGTGCTGGTTTATGTTGGACATTAGGAAAAATTTCTTCATGGAAAGGGTTGTCAGGCATTGGAACAGGCTGGACAGGTGGAGTCACCATTTCTGGGGGGATTTAAAAGAAGTGCGCATGCGGCACTTGAGGATATGCTGTTGGTTTGATGGCTGGACTTGATCATCTTAAAAGCTTTTTCCAGCCCTCGTGACATTTTCTGAAGATCTGTGTCTTCCTTTAAAGGACAGTTCTCCATTTCTCACTTTCTCCAGATGTCTCTTTTTAGGACAATCCTATTCCATCCATTTTCAGCTCAATGAGATGAACCTTTGGTGATACTTTTGATGACTAAAATTATTAACCCAGGACTGGGAGAAACCTATATTTTCTACTTATTTCTCTTAGAAAGAGGTGAGTTCCACCTCTGCAAGATCTGTTTTAGCCTGCAAAACAACAACAACAAAATCCAACTCTAAACCCCAAAAATTTCAATTAAAACTCATTTTGGTCTACTTTTTCCATCTATTTTTTATATAAAATATAACTGTTAATTCTGGTACCTTTCTGGCATCATGGAGCACTAAAACAACTCCACGGACTTTACAAAAACACAGAAGAAAGTTTTTTCAACAACTTTCCCTGAAAATATGTCAGTCACACCTGAAATCCTCATTTAAAGTCCCAAATGTGCCACCGAATGAAGATGTGTGTGCACAACATGGCCAAAGCAACACCAAGAACTTCCAGTTCCCCATGTTCCAGTGCCATGAATTCCTCTGGAAAATCTTGAGCCCAGGTTTCAATTCTTTAGCTTAAGGGAGAGGCATCTACAGCAGGTCTGGCAATAAATCTAAATATTAATAGGAGAATCATGGGAAACATCCACCAAATTCTGGAAGCAGAATTTGTTGGAGCTTCTCCATGTTCTGCCCAGTAAAAAAAGCTATCTTTGATTATCCTCAGTTTTAGCTGCTGTGATTCAGGGCTTGATTCAAGTCAGCCCAAGTCATTTCACTCTCTTTGCTGCTCTTTGTGTGAGGCCATTTATGAACCCTTTCCATTCTCATCGCAAACCTGAATTAATGTTCCCTATTCATGGCTGCAAAACCTTCTGTTAAGGGAATGGTTAGGTTGTCAAAACATTCCAAAGGGAAATGCCAGCCTTGGAGATGCCTGAACAACGTCAATAGACAACCCTGGTGTGATTTTATATTTATGGGAAGTTCAAACAAAACCCAGTCCACAGGAAGTTCTTAGCAGAGACTGGACTCAGGCCCAGCTACAACTCCCATGTAAAAAATGGAAAAAATTAAGTTTTTCACTGCTTAGAAAAGACCTGCCCTTCGAATGCATTGGGGAGGTTGAATTTATTGACATTTCTGCAGTGAAGATGAAAGCTGGAGATTCTGGTCCTTAATATCCAAGGAATTTATGTGGTCCCTTGAGTGGTTGTGAGCTCAGGAAGAGCCTGAGGTCTCGTGAAGGCTCTGCTTGTAAAACTTAGGTTGGAAAATTGAGGGAAGAGGAGGCTGGGGCAGGATCTGAAGTTCTCCCTTCTGACAGCAGCTCTGGAAAATTTTATTTTTCACTCCAAAATGATTTCTCCTTCTGAAGAAAATTAGAATTTCCTACTACTCACTTTCCACCCATTTATTTGCATAAACTTTAATATTAAAAAGGTTTAGATCGGGATGGTTGGAGATGTCTGAAGGTCCCCATGAGCAGCACTGGCATGCAGTGGAGCGAAGCAGCAGGATAATGGTTTATCCTTGGAGCTGTGCAAGAATCCTGGTAACTCCTCCTTATAAATTTTATTTCCAAGACTTTATGGTTTACACTCCAGCTAAGGCAAGAAAATGATGATCTCATTCCTAACTTGTCCTTGGAAACCTGCCAGTGAACAGGAAAGCTGGGACAAGGCGGCAGCATCTTCCAGAAGAGCATCTGCTCCTGAGAGGGGAGAAGTGCAGCTTCCAGACAGTCTGATAGCAGGGACACAGAGATGAAAGCATGGGAAGTCCTCTGCCTTGTTATTTGCATGATGGGAATAGAGGTTTTAAAGGAGGAAAATCTTCAGGGAGGAGAATTGGGAAAGGTGGTAGAGGCTGATCCAGGATGGAAGGATCATGGGCTGCAGTTGGAATATCTGTGCAAGGTGATGAGTGGCTGATAAGGGGCCCTCAGTGCTTTGTCTTCTCTCTTGCCATTCCCTGATCTTCCAGTCACGGAAAAAAAGGGTTTCCACACTGCTAGGTGGTGTTTGGACAGGTGGGTTATAGTGGGATGCAATCCTGATATCCTTGATTCTTTCTTCATCCATCGTGAATCCAAATATCAGCTCATACATTTAAAAAAAAATGTCCTTTATTTCCACTGCATTGAACCCTTCTCCACTCCCATATTTATGAGGCAACCTTGTCCAAAGAAACCTTCACAGATGGAACTCTTAGCGACAGAAACATCAGGAGAAATAACTGGAAACAGGATCTTTTTGTGCTGGATCCTGACCCCCTCCAAGCCCACCCAGTGCCACTCATGAGGATGAGCTGGACAAGGCACTGGGATGAGGCAGAGCAGGAGGAGAGTGGTAGAGGTGGAAAAGCGTTTGTGCAATGGCATGAAAAGGAATCTTTACCTCAATTTCATGACCTATTTCACCCTGTGGAACTTCCTGCACCTCTCCAGGGCATTTAAATGAGATTTGATTATTCCTGCAGGTCACAAGGAGCTAAACAGCTCCAGAGAGCGGTTTGGACCTGAGGGGATTGAGTAAATCCTTAGGTTCTTTCAACTGTGTAGAGAAGGAGCTTATGGTGAGCACAGCCCTGACCTAAATCCTTGGAGGCAGAGAAATGAACCCCCAGATCCACTTTTACTTCCCAAAATCCATGTATTTTGAATACACTGTACCTTGAATTTCGTTACTTGCAGAGGATGTCAGCTCCTCCTGTTGCGTTGTGGACCTCAGGCATTTTATGGAAGGATTTTGTGTAAGATTTTACGGACATCAATTTCCTCCCCATTTTTTCTTCCCCCGCATCCTTCCACACTTCCCTGTCAAACAACATTCTCTCCAATTAAGATATAAAGTTAAGTCTCAGTGCAGAATCGTTATTTTACCAGTTTGTGACTCATAAAATTGCAACAACTGCTCTACTCCATGTCAAGGGGGATAATTAACCACAATTATCTATGGCACCAGGTGGGGATTTATTCCAAGCTGGAGCTGGTGGAGCAGAGCTCAAGTGCTCACTGGACAGAGCTGTGTTTTTCACAGGCCATGAAATACAGCCAAGGTTTTTTTTTATCCTCCAGCAAGCTGGGAAGTTGTTCTTAATAGGGTTTTAAATATCTTTTAATTGTGTTTTTTTTAAATTTTACTCTAGGAAATATGCAAAAAGCCTGTGGCAAAATGGGACAGAATCACTTTTACTGCCATCATCCCTCTTGTGGGGTGAGAAGGAGAAGAATATTCCCACCTTTAGAGCAGACTCAAGGGAGCAGGAGGCACTGGGCACATATTAATGTGCTGGATTTTGGGAGCTGAGGTTCCATGCTGGCCATGAGCTGACTTTGGCCAAGCTTTGAGTGCAACATAAAAATCAAATAATTGTGTCAGGAAGGGGTCAGATCCAGGCTGATGGAGAAAATGAAAAAAGAGGCTCAGGGGGGACCTTCTGGCTCTCCACAGGAGGTGTCATCTCCTGACAGGATGGTGAAGCCAGGCTGGGGTTGGGCTCTGCTCCCAGGGAACAAGGGACAGGACAAAAGGAAATGGCCTCAAGCTGCACCAGTGGAGGTTCAGGTTGGACATCAGTGGGAATTTCTCCATGGAAAGGGTGGTCAAGCATGGGAAGGGGCTGCCCAGGGAGGTGTTGGAGTCCTCATCCCTGGAGGTATCCAAGGAAGGCCTGGAGGTGGCACTCAGTGTTCTGGGCTGGTTGACAAGGTGAGGATCAGTCACCTTGACTTGATGATCCTGGAGGTCTTTTCCAACCTAAATGATTCTGGGATTCTATGACATTCATCTCTGTGAGGGTGGTGAGGCCCTGGCACAGGTTTCCCAGAGAAGCTGTGGCTGCCCCATCCCTGGAAGTGTCCAAGGCCAGGGTGGACAGGGCTTGGAGCAATGTGCGATACTGGAAGGTGTCCCTGTCCATGGAAGGGATGCAGAATGAGGTGATCTTGAATGTCCCTTCCAACCCAAACCATTCCAGGATTGTATAATTCTACCAGAATCTCATCCGGTTCTGGGGCCTCTTTTCGTGGCACAGAAATAATTTGGTGCAGCAAAAATGTTTGTCCTGTAGCCAGATGAAAATGATTCTGGCATCTTCCTTCCTTGAAAGTTTGTCATGGATGTCATTGCCCAAAACCAGATACAAAACAAACCTGTCAAATACTTGATTTCTTCATTTTACTTCCAAACAATTCAGAGAAATCCTTTTTTCCCTTTTGACTATGAAAGAGGCCACCACAAGTTTGAGATTCAACCCACACTCCTGCCAGGAGTGTTGTCTCCCAGCCACTCCAGATCACTGTCAATGAACACAACTTTTAATAATGATTCATTTTCCACCCACTGCCCAGACCTTTTGCTGCCCCAACCATTCATTTACTCCTAACTTTTATACCCAGTTTTTCTGTCTGCTCTGAAACACGACGTGGGAAGTGCCACGGTTGACTGCAATGGGTCAGAAATCCCCTTTTTCTGTTAAGAGCACAAGAGAAAAAGAATTTAATATTTGGTGGAGGGACTGTGAGACACCAGCAGAGGAATTTCCATGGCCTTTCCTTTATCTGACTTCCTGAGTGTGAGGGAAACTGTAAAAAAGAGTTTTCTGAAACCTCCTCCAGCATGCAGAGGTTACAGGAATTTATGGGAAGAAAAAAATATTGCTGCAACAGTCAGAGATTTTTTTTAAAATTACACCCCAGAAAATTCTTATTTCCCATGGATTCCCACCTTTATTGGCTGAAGATATAAAATACAGTCACACTCCACAATACTCATGAGAATGTGGAGTTGTTTGTTGGAAAACCTGTAACCAATGCCAGTTTGGGCATCCAGGATCATGTGAGGCACAGGTTAAGCTGAGATTAGTCGGGGTCATGTAGCTTTTGTTTGGTGCCTGGAGGACAGGAGGTGTCTCCAGGGCATCTCATTTGTCCCTGAGTCAGGCCCAGATTGAGTCATGCCCAGATTTTTTTTCCTTCCACTGATTTTAACAACACACCAACAGCAGGGAAATTTGTTGGATTGGAAAACCAAGCTGAGCTGAAGGTAAAACACAAAAAAGGTCCAAAATAGACACCAGAGTTACAAAGGTTTATCAAATTACAAGTTTTCAGCACTTGTACTTCATAAAATTTTAGCCCAGAGGGGTGCAGCTTTTCACCCCAAATGAGCTGATGAACCAGGACACTCTGCAGGATTTTTGGGAAGGGTTTTCACATTTGCTTTTCTCAGGATCTGACATCAGAGAACTTCCCTTTTATCACTCCCTCTGGAGACTGCTCAGCTTTAAAACTTCCCGGCTTGAAGACTTTAAAGCTGAGCCACCTTCCTGTGACCGGTTTTCCCTTCCAGTTTTAGAAATGCTCATGTCCCATGGTGGTAGGGATTGAACACAACCTGCTCAGGAATTTAGAGAAAGTATTGGTAAAATCTTAAACCAGAAACATTAAGGTTGGGAAAAATCTCTGAGATCATTGAGTCCAGCTGTTCCCCCAGCACTGCCAAGGCCACCACTAAACCACGTCACCAGGTGCCACATACACGCATTTTTTGATCACTTCCAGGGATGGTGGTTCCACCACTTCCCTGGGCAGCCCCTTGCAATGTTCAACAAGTCTTTCAGTGTGTAAATTTTTCCTAATATCCAACCTGAACCTCCCCTGGTGCAACTTGAGGCTATTTCCTCTTGTCCTGTTCCTTGTTCCCTGCGAGCGGAGCCCGACCCACCCCTGGCTGCACCCTCCTGTCAGGGAGTTGTGGAGAGCCAGAAGGTCCCCTCTGAGCCTCCTTTTCTCCAGGCTGAGCCCCCCCAGCTCCCTCAGCCTCTCCTGGGGCTCCAGACCCTTCCCCAGCTCCGTTCCTTTCCCTGGACATGCTCCAGCATATTTTCCTCCAGAATGAAGGGAAACACCATTCCCTACCTGCTCCAGCAATGTCCAAATTTCTGTGAGGTTTATCCACCAGGCAATCTTCTGTTTTATGCAGACAGGAATCATATCTTGGAGGAATATCAGACTAATTCTTACAGATCACTGCTGACCTGAACTGGCCCTAAGCTGCTTTGTAGAGCTTTGATTTGGCAAGATGGGAAAATGGCAATGGATCTGTGATATCCATTATGGAAAAGGGGGCTGCCCCTCCTGCCTCTGCTCCTGAACTGAGCTGTGACTTCCAAACATTTCACCCTCCTGGGCTTTGCCTTTGCTGTTCTCTCGCCACGCTCCGTTACCTGCTTTGAAAACTGTGATGAAAGGAACTACCTGGCTGCAGGTGTCACCGAGGATTTATGGCATTGCCAAATTCAGCAGCTTTTATCTCGGTGCAGCAGCTTCACCTCCCACCCCCTTCACCGCCACTCAGCAGCTGGGAGAGTGCCTTCAAAAAGTACAGATATTTTATTATTTCAACGATATTTTATTATTTCAATGATATTTTATTATTTCAATGATATTTTATTATTTCATAAATTCTCGGGGATAATAAACGGGGAATTGGGTTTGGGCTGCTCCCTCCTGGCCTCACGTTGCCTCTGTCCTCCACTCATTGTGACATTTCTCACTTAGGAGAGCTTCAGCTGGAAATAGAGGTCAAGGGATATCTGATTCCATGAGCACCACTGGCCTCAGGGACGTTTTTGTGTCACACATCGTATCCCACTGGTCTCCCAGGGAATTTTCTGCCCACAATATTTCTTGGATTAAACAGGAGCTGTCTCTTATTTTATGACCCCTCTTTTCAAGGCCAGGTTGGATGGAGTACTGAGCAGCCTGAGATAGTGGAAGGTGTCCCTGCCCATGGCAGGGGGTTGGAATTAAACGATCTTTAAGGTCCCTTCCCAAAGCATTCCACATTTCTGTGACCAAGAAGAGGCATGTCAGGGATCTGATGATCACCTACAACTAGAAAACCCAGCACAGGTGATTTCATGCACTGGGAATTAAAAGAGTTAAGTGATATGGAAGAGTCTAAACGAGCAGAACTCAGCCAGAGCCCTGCAGGGGACTGATGAGCAAGAAATGACTTTGCTGAAGAATATTTCATCTCCTGTTAACAGAAACGAGGCACAGATCAACTCTGTGATCATTTGTACCTCCCTGGTACAGCCGATTTGATGGGTATCTCGATGATCAGTTGAGCTGGCAAGCAATTAAAGTCTCATTTGCATCTGCACACGAAATTAAAATGCTGGATGGATTAATTTTTAAAAGCAGCTCCCTCTCATTGAAGGCAGCATTAACTGATTGGATCCATACACAGGATGAGACAGGATTTCTCCTCACAAAGGGAGAGATGATGCCCTGGAACTCAAGGAAATCTCTGCTTTGCTCAGCAGGTGATAAATGCTTCCAGCAGCTCTTCCAGGTAAAGATAAGGCTGTTCCATGACTTCATTCCGGTGAAACCTTAACTACCACAATATCCAGAGTTTATCACCCACAGAAGGTGCAATTTTCATGGCAAATTGCATTAAATAAATCGACTTGAGTGGATGTTGCAGCACAAGAGTTTCTCTTTCAGCAACATGTGTCTCTGTCCTAAAGAGCTGTGAAAATTCTTCCAGCAGCCCTGGGCTTAGGTTGGGTGGACTAGACCCAGGCAAAACCTATTTATGGAGAAAAACTTGTGGATCTTTCAGGCAGGTGGGGAAAAGGCAGATTTTTCACTGGGGAAAAATATTAGGCATGATGATTTTTTATGTGCTTCAACACCCAGTGGAGCCACGGAAAACATAAAAACTCCATTTGCAGGGCTGTTTTGTAAAGAAGAAGAAAAAAAATACATATAAGAAGAATAAAAAGGTTTTGTTACAAGGTGAGATGGAAAAAGAAGTTTTAAAATGAAAATTCAGTTTGATCCCATCCACTTCTGAAGTTCTGGAGGGCTACTGATCCACTGAAATTTTCATTATTTTCTGTTTTCACCCAATTTGGGTTAAGAAAAGTGTAAGGTCTTGAAGAGACTGAGCACCCTCTCTCTCCAAGAAGTTTTGTATATTAAATAAACAGTATATTCAATATACTGTACTTTAAATAAATATTTTTCTAAGACTGAAACTTGTCACAACTTCCACTTCAAGGATATACATTTTTTTCTCCACAGAATAAGCAGTTTGAGGCCACAGAGGTGCCTGGATGAAAGATGTTCCCCCTGAGTTCACAGCTTGTTGCTCCATCATTTCCAAATGGTTTTTTCCTGCTTCCAAACCCAGGTAAAACCTGGTCCTGGCTGGGGCTCTCTGAGTGCTGAGTAGAAGCAGCTGTCCTTGTTTGATGGGTCTGGGAATGATGCCTTGGAATATCCAACTCTGGATGGTTTGGACTCTGACTTGGCATTGGGTATGAGGAAAATATTATTTACTGTCAAAAGTCGTGAGGCCCTGGCACAGACTGCCCAGAGAAGCTGTGGCTGCCCCTGGATCCCTGGAAGTGTCCAAGGCCAGGCTGGATGGGGCTTGGAGAAACTTGGGATAGTGGAAGGTGTCCCTGCCCGTGGCAGGGGGTTGGAATGAGGTGATTTTCAAAGTCTCCTTCAAATCCTGGTCGAGGGAAAGTTGGATCTGAGCCAGGAGGGACATCTCTGTCCTGGGATGGATCAGGCCCAGCATTGCCAGCCAGGCCAGGGAGGGGATTGTCCTGCTCTGCTCTGGGCTGGGATGGCCTCACCTGGAATATTGTGTGGGGTTTCTGGCACCACAGTATAATAAAGACATTAAACAGTTAGAGAAGGTCCAAAGAGGGCTGCAAAGATGGTGCAGGGCCTTGAGGGGAGGCCATGTGAGGAGCAGCGGAGGACACTTGGTCTGTGGGGAGGCCTCACTGCAGTTACAACTTCCTCGTGAGGGGAAGAGGAGGGACAGGCACTGATCTCTGCTCTGTGGTGACAGTGACAGGACCTGAGGCAATGGCCTGAAGCTGTGTCAGGGGAGGTTTAGGTTGGATATCAGGAAAAGGTTCTTCACCCAGAGGGTGGCTGGGCACTGGAACAGCTCTCCAGGGCAGTGGTCACAGCGCCAGCCTGACAGAGCTCAAGGAGTGTTTAGGCAATGCTCACAGGCTCAGGGTGTCACTCTTGGGGTGTCCTGTGCAGGGCCAGGTGTTGGACTGCATGATCCTTGTGGCTCCTTTACAAATCAGGATATTCACTGATTCTGATTTATATCAGCTTCTCAGAACTCCTCTCATTCCTTCATGCCCCTCAAATGCTCTGTTCAGGGAGATTTAGGAAGGATAAATCTTGCTGCAGGAAAGATAAGGGTAGCATATCCAGTACCCAGACATTTCTGCTGACTCCAGACAGGTTCAGAGAGTCATGGAAGTGCCTCCAGGTGCATTTCTTGAGGAGTGGATGGGAGAAGTTGCAACTCTGCACCTGCAGTTATTTGTTCTAAGTGCATTTCAATTCTCAGTTTAATGGGGAAGGAAACATCCTGCTACTCAAATTGCCTTTGATTGCTTTTCTTTTCTTTAACAGATAAATAGTGAGTGAAAAATACAAGATATCCAATATGAATGAAGAATACAACATCCTGAAAATTTAAATGCACCAAAATATCCAAGCCAGGTTGGGTGGGGATTGGAGCAACCTGGTCTAATGGAAAGTGTTCCTGTCCAGGGCAGGGTGCTGGAATGAGATGGTCTTGAAGGTCCCTTCCCAAACCATTCTGTGATTCTGTGAACCTCCCTGCACAGCCACAGCCACCAGTTCTGATCTTGGCTTTCCAGGAGTGTCACACCACTGGGCTGATGAGACCCAGATGCTTTTAACAACATTTTCATGTCAGTCAGACGTAGCCAAATGCTTGAAAAAAGCATGAGGGGAATTGGGTTTTGCACTTGAGGGATTAGAGTGGCATCAGGGCTGGGTTGATCCTGAGACAGGAAACAGAAGGGAAAAGCCAGGACAGAAGAAGTCTGTGCAGGCACTGGAAGACCCCAGCACAGCAGGGGTGGGGAAGGACTTGTGGGATGTTGGGAAGGAGAGGAGAGGAGAGNGAGAAGAGAAGAGAAGAGAAGAGAAGAGAAGAGAAGAGAAGAGAAGAGAAGAGAAGAGAAGAGAAGAGAAGAGAAGAGAAGAGAAGAGAAGAGAAGAGAAGAGAAGAGAAGAGAAGAGAAGAGAAGAGAAGAGAAGAGAAGAGAAGAGAAGAGAAGAGAAGAGAAGAGAAGAGAAGAGAAGAGAAGAGAAGAGAAGAGAAGAGAAGAGAAGAGAAGAGAAGAGAAGAGAAGAGAAGAGAAGAGAAGAGAAGAGAAGAGAAGAGAAGAGAAGAGAAGAGAAGAGAAGAGAAGAGAAGAGAAGAGAAGAGAAGAGAAGAGAAGAGAAGAGAAGAGAAGAGAAGAGAAGAGAAGAGAAGAGAAGAGTGTGTTTTTTGCTGCTATTAGGCCAGAATTGCATCCCACTCACCCCAGGCTCTGCCTTGAGTGTGGCAGAAAGCAGCCTGGCTTGCCAGTTTTTCAGCAGGGCAAAAATCTGTGTTGAGAACCATAAATATTTTGGTGGCCCAGAAAGCTCTTCCTTCCACAGAGAACTGTGGGTGAATTAATTAATGTTACTGGGATGGGTTTAGGGTTGCTGTCATGCTTTTAGGTCCCAAGGAGGGATCTATGGCACCAGTGGATCATTTTTACCTTGTCTGGTCTTCACTCTTCCTCAAGCATCTGCCTCTGATCACTGTCAGGGATGGGATGTGGACACATAACATGGAATCCGAAAATCCTGTAATGGTTTGGGTTGGAAGGGATCTTCAAGACCATCTAATTCCAACCTCTGTCATGGTCAGGGACACCTTCCACCAGACCAGGTTGCTCAGACCCACATCCAGCCTGACTTTAATCCCAGGGATAGGGATTCACAACCTCTCTTGGGCAACCTGTGTCAGTGCCTCACCACCCTCTTGGTAAAGAACTGCTTCCTGATATCTGATCTAAAATACATAAAACCAGGTTGGCCTCTGATCTGTCCAATCTGTCTGTCCCACTCTCCACTGTGCAGAGAGTTGGAACAATTTTCACAGCCATTCCCATGCTTTCCAGCCTTGTGCCTTGGCCTGAATGCCTTTCCCATATTTTTATTGGGAAAAGCCATTTCCAGTTCCACTGGAGTCTGTCTACCACAGAAAAGAAGGGGCTAACTGGTGTCTGAAGTGAAGGGTGTAACAAGAATCTTTCCGAGTTCTGTGATGAAAGCCAGGAGATGTATTTTTGGCAGGCAGAAGTTGTTCTGAGAGCACCCAGCAGAACAAATTGCAACAATCACTTGACAAAATCTCCTAAATTAAATTTCAGATTAAAAAAGACTCATGGAAATTAAGCTGATAATCCATGCATTAAAAGCAAAGCAAATCAGGCTACTTGAGCAGCACTTTGTGAAGAGGAAATCACAGCCCCACATCTCTGAGCTGCGAGTTTTTGACACCCTGGTGCAGTGGAGCTAGAAGACCTTCAGATCACAGAGAAACTCTCTGTTCTCAGACTTTATCAGCTGCTTCACCCCCACCTTGTCCACACAGAGACGTTCAGGAATATAAATTTATGCCAACAGAAATCAGAACAGACTCAGTTTTTGCTGTTACAGAGTTTACAGCCTGGTTGGAGTTTGCTCTGGCTGT
The DNA here is from genome assembly GCA_013397115.1 of Edolisoma coerulescens. Taxonomy (NCBI): domain Eukaryota; kingdom Metazoa; phylum Chordata; class Aves; order Passeriformes; family Campephagidae; genus Edolisoma; species Edolisoma coerulescens. The sequence goes on from VWZW01004128.1 coordinate 343,620, forward strand.
AGTTCTGCATCTAACATGGATCACTGTGTTCTGTGCATCCCCCACAATCTCAAGGTTTTTTTTCTGGAGTTGGATTCACTGTAGAAAACTTGCCTTGTCATTTAAAGTCCTCTCACAGAGTGTTGTAGTGCCTGCAGGGCACAAGTTAATATTTTCTTCTTTTTAAATGTGTTCTGGTTGAGGCAACGACAAGACGCTGCAGGGATGATACGGGATCTGCAGTAGCTCTGAAAAATATTAGTTCATAGAATTTTAGAGTGGTTTGGGTTGGAAGGAAAGTTCTGGATTATCTCATTCCACCCCCCTGCCATGGGACTCCTTCCATTAGACTGGGCTATTCAAATTGAGCTTGAGTAGGACAGAGAAAAACCAACATGCTCAAAAAGATTTGTCAGCTTTAAAATCAATTTAATTTCAGATTAAAACAGAAAATCTCTAATGGTGTTGCAACTCTGCCAGAAGTTATAAGCAACAAGGATCCTGACAATCTGGGCTGGAAAAGCAGGAGATATCCACCCGTTGTGTAATTCCTGAGGATGGCTGTCCAAAACCCCTGGGATATGGAAGGGCTGGCACACAGAGGGAATGCACAGCAGTGAGGGAATGTGCCAGTGAATTTTTATATTCTGCTTTATCTTACTGGTCCTTTGCTCAGATCAAAGACATCGGCATCTTCCCGCCACATTCCCACCTGGAGAACCAGCAGGATGTTCTGGACCATCCCAATTCAGGACGAACTTCAGCTAAATCTGAGTTAACAAATAATGGTGGCTCCATGTCCCAAATTTATCAGCACAGCCCCAGGCTGGCAGAGTCGGTTCATCCCCTTTGCTTGTGACATTTTATCTCAGCTCCACAAAAACCACAGAATGGTTTGGGTTGGGAGAGACCTTCAAGACCATCCAGTTCCAACCCCTCCATGGGCAGGGACACCTTCCACCAGATCAGGTTACTCAGATCTCCATCCAAGATGGACTTGACCAACCAGGCTATGGGTTTTTTATCTTATCTTCTCCAAGCCCTGCAACCTTCCTTGCTTCCTCTTGCATGGTGGGAATATGAGGTAGGAACAGGAAGAATCTCCCCTTATCTGGTGATTTCCAAGCTTGTAATGACAAGTGATTCCAAAGGTAACTTTTCCTCTCTCAGGAGCTCTGTTTTTCCCTCTAACCTGCCCAGGACTGCTGCCTCCTAAAGGCTGAAGTGCTCCATGTGTTTCCTCATTCCAGAATTCCTGAGTGAAACTGGACTTGCCAGTGGAGCCGCTGGACTTGGTCACATTTTACTTTGCATTGCTCCCTAACTATGGTTCAGTGGCCTGCTAAAATTAATTTCGTATTAATTGTTTTAAAACCAACAGCATCCTGTGCTGCTTTGGGTGAGCAACTGCCTTTCTCTGCTGGGAAATAATTTTGGCATTTCATTTGGAAAAAAGTAATTAACTGCATGGGTATGCTTAGTTGAGTAAGTCATTACAATCTCTGACTTATGCAAATGAGATCATTGAAGTATAATTCCAACTGAGATAACTCTACGCATTCATAAACTTTTAATTTGCACAGTCCAGTCAAATATATGTGGGCAAATAAAAGATGTTCATGGGTTAATTTATAAATGTCTGTTGCATAATCAATTTTCAAGGAGCAGGGAGCTTGTGAGGCAGCTGCTCCCAGAGCTTCCAAGGATTTTTTGGCACATCATTGGATGGGGAACATGAGGAATCCACTGGTCCACACATCCCTGTGCTCACTTTACAGCTGCTGGAGCATGGAACACGTTTTCAGGGTCACCCTCCTGATATTCTACCTGCTTTAATTAGGATATTTATGGTGTTGTGGAGACAGGTGACCATGATCATGGATTTTACTAACGGTCCTGGACTTCTTTGTTCCAACAAATTTAAACTTTTAAGTGAGCGTTGGGGATTTCTTTTTTCCTTGTCATCTCCTTACACCATGCAGCTTTTTGTCTCCTGGAATGTAACCGTAATATCCAATTTCTTGGCCAGTTTAAAATAAAAAGATGGATGCAAAGGCTGAACATGGGCAAAGAAAGAGCTTGGAAATTATTCCATAGAATTATAAAATATTGGAAGGGTCCCACAAGGAAGTGTCCCACAAGGATCATTGAGTCCAAACTCTTGGCCCTGTGTAGGACAATCCCAAGAATTACCATAAGAATTTTCATTAGAAAATTATTTACTTGCCTCAAATATGCTCATTTACCCTGAAACTTCTTGGGAATTTGGAGAAAAGACTATTTTGGGAATAGATTTCTAAAACAAGGGAACAAATGCCCTAACTTTGCTCTCCACAGCTGATGCTGTACAGACTCAGCATCAAGCCAGGCAGTCAGACAGGAAACAAAAAATTCCTAGTTGGAAGAATTCCATTTTATTACAAGGCTCTGAGTGAAACCAAGGATCTGATATCTCTGAGTTTGGAAAACCCTCTTCTAGGAGGTCAAAAGAGCTCCTGTAGGATTTGATTTATTGTCCTCTGGGGCAGTGATTAGGTGGGACTCAATTTTCCGCCTCCCGAGTAATCAGGAGCTTGCATCCATCTCCTCCTCTTGATTGATGAACATGACTCAGAATACAAGAAGGAATGAACCCTTGGATGGAGGAGGCGGAGAGATGGGGAGTGAGAGATTTCTCCCTGGGAGAGCCAGGCTTTGACAAGGCTGATTAACGGAGAAATGGCTTTGGAAGCACCAGGTCAGTGGTTCTGCCCGAGCTGCTGCTTCATTTCGAGAGGGGCTGCTCTGAGGCTCTCGCTTTTAACAGGAGATATTTGATCCTCTCTGGCTGACAGGGAGCTGCCAAGACACTTGGAAAGCCTTCCTGCACTCCTGGAAAGACAGGTCTGTGCAGATGCTGGGGTTGGAAAAGGAGCAGTCAGTCATTCCCGACAGGAATTTTCCATTTGGGTTTCCCTGGAACGTGGCACAAAATCTGCCTCACATAAACAGACCACAAATTATCGGATCAGAATTGATCACGGTTAATAGGGGGAGGGTCATTCAAATCTGTAACAGCTCTGAATTGCTTAGGATTAGGTAAATAAAAGTAGGAAAAATAAACTTTAACAGTAAAACCACTGTGACTACTGAGTTGAGGGGTCCAACTGTAATTCCAGAAGGAATTACATCCAGAGATGGGTGCAAGGCTTTCTCAACAGCTGGAGCTATTCCTTAATTACTGAGCTGTCCTATGTAATCCCTTTTAATTTTTCTTTTTATTAATTTGAGTGGTTAACATTCACCTGAAGATCGAGATGTGGAAAATCTGGTTCTCTGCTCCCAGGAGAGCTCTGTTGGCAAAACCGTCCCAATTTAGTTACTACCAGAGAGATTCTATGCAGTGACAGAGAATCTCTTTAGAAACATGTTTTGCTCCACTTGAAGACCATTTATCAAAAAAGGAGAAACAACAGCATTTCTGTGTAACCTGGGTCTTGCCCCTTCTCTCATCTGTCTGAGGAGATGAGGTTTGAGGAGGGAACCAGCACAAAAAGACCCTTTCTCAGCTCTGTCAGGGCCCGAGCAGGTAATTCCTGCATAGTTTGTGTGCTTTTTTCCTCAAACAACCAAAAAAGACCCAGAGAAAATGTCAAGTCTGTTAAGCAGAATTTGTCTCTGCCAGCCGCTTTTACCTTTGTTAGTTCCTTAATGAAAGTTTTTCAACTCAATATCAAGCAACAAAAAAAAAATAAAAGGAAAAAGTTGTTTCTTTGAAACACAAATCCTGTCGCAAGGTCAAGCTGAGATTGTTGCTGCTTTAATAAACACCTCAAATTGTCTCTGATTAATTCTAAATAAATGCCGTGTGTGATAAGTGATTTTGAGCAAGTGCTAGTGACACACGGAGCTGATGGAGATTAAGGGGAGAAAGAGATGAACAGTGGGGTGAGATTAGAAACTCGTTGTCACTTGGAGCAGGACCCTGGAGTGGAAGGATGACACAGTCGTTTGTCACTGTGGAGGTGAGGGGAATGAACAAGGATTTGCAGGGAGATGGCCAGAGATTCGGAGCGTGGCTGAGCTGCTCAGGAGGCAAAGTCAGTCCAAGCCATAAGAAAAGCAAACAGTGGGGCAGAATATTAAAATAAAGCTTTTTTGTGCTGGTGGGAATGGGAAAAGCGAGGCAAAGCAGTGGGAATTGTGATCCGAGTGAGTGAGGGGATGTTTACAGTGGTTGGTAGAAAGGGAAAATCAACTCCAGGTGTGGGACTGATTTGTGAGACCAAGATCATAGAATCATGGAATGGTTTGGGTTGGAAGGGACCTCAAAGATCATCCAGTTCCACCCCCTGCCATGGGCAGGGACACCTTCCACTATCCCAGGTTGCTCCAAGCCCCATCCAACCTGGTCTTGGACACTTCCAGGGATAGGGCAGCCACAGCTTCTCTGGGGAACCTGTTCCAGGGCCTCACCACCCTCACAGGGAAAATTTTTTCCTAATATCCAATCTAAACCTGGTTTCTAAGTTAAAAGCCATTCCCCCATGTCCTTTCTCCTTAGTGTTGTAGCAGGAGCATATTTTAAGTCCATAGAGAGTCATGGGAATACAAGACAAGTAGTGATTTTATCCATCAGGAGTTCAATGTTCTGGTTTTCCTGGATGGCTCAGGGTAACAAGGATTTCTCCCTGCCCGTGGCAGGGGGTTGGAGTTGGATGATTTTTAAGGTTCCTTCCAACCCAAACCGTTCTAGGATTCTATGAGTTATTCATCAGAGCCAAAGCCACTTGAGATGATGATGGAACTGGGGAGCAGCTCTTAAGTGGCGTGAAAGGAAAGGAGACAGATGGAGTCAGAGTGGAAATACCCCCAAGGCTGAAGGAAAGGGAGGGAAAGGGGTGCTGGGGCTTAGAGTACTCAAAATAGTCCAGATATAAACTTGGAAATGGCTGCAGGGAATGAGACTTTGCTGCCTCTCAGGTCTCAGTGTCCTAGAATTTCTTTCCAGCTCAGAAAGCAGGGATTTTTGCATATTCTGTGAGACAACAGAGGCAGGGCTTATTTTTTTCAAAGTCTATAAATGTATTTTAGTCTAATAAAATTACATAACAATATATTCCCCTCCCCCACTAAAGGACATTAATTACAACAACTTATTTTTTATCAAGTCTTAATTAGACCTTTACCTATTAATAGAAACACCACAGAAACTCAAATCGTTCCCATTAAGAGGTGAGAAATGTTTATTAATGACCCCCACACTGGTTCTGATATGAAAAATTCTTATGAAAATTTATTCCTCTCTATAAAAGCAATGACTTATTCAAAAGAAGGAGATGATTTGTGTGCAGGCAGGGACGGGGAGGGCTCGATGAAGTTGCTGGGACTGGTGCATTTGAAAATCAGCTCTTCAGGGCAACATAAACAAATACAGCAGAACCCTGAAGAAAATAAAATAACTTGAATCATAAATCAAAGCAACGTAGTGGAGCTGCAGAGGACATCGCAAATAGATGGGATAACAGAAGGAAATATTGGCTCAGGCATAAATAGCTCTTAATAAATCACGAGCCAATGGGAGCGGGGCAGCAGCTTCCCCACTGGAGATAAGGACAGCTGGAAACATCTTGCTGGTGCTTGAGCAGTCACTGCAGACACAGGCTGGAGATCAAGGAATGTGCTGGAAACCTCTGGAGTCCTTCTGCATTCGACAGGAATGAGAGGATGTGGGAGATTGAACTGGTTAATGGTGCAAACGATCAGGGGTCAAGTAAAATACCCACCTGGGAGCAGATGGTGAGCAAAGCCCACCTCAGGATACACCTGGGTGTTGAACAAGGTAGGAGGCAAATCCTGTGAGGAGGGAACTTTCTCTTTGTCCTTAATTAAAATACTCACCTGGGATAAAACCTCTGCCTGGGAAGCACTGGGACTCTCACACGTGGCCTCAAGGTGCTCATCTCTGCTGATGGGCCATAGTCTCCCACGATCCACAACATTTCATCATCCAGATGTCCTGCGATTCCATCATTCAGTTGAAACTCCCCACCCCAGGGGAGGTACCTGGGCTTTCCTACCTGAACCTGAGTGAATATAAACCCCTTAGATGGCGTATTCTGGGGATTTTCCTGGGGATTTCTCCCCACCGTTTCTTTGGGACTTCTCCCACCACTGATGGATCCAGTCTGTAACCATGATTTTGACCTCTGTCCCTGGAGGTGCCTAAGAAAAGACTGGATGTGGCACTTGGTGCCATGGTCTGGTGGACAAGGTGGTGTTGGGTCATAATTTGGACTTGATGACCTCAAAGGCCTTTTCCAGCCTCATTGATTCTGTGATTCTGTGATCTCTGGGGTGACTGATGATGAGATGGATTTGAGAAGAACCCACCTGCAGAGCTGCCTCCAGCTCTGGGGTGCCCAGTGCAGGAAGGACATGGACCTGTTGGAGCCAGTCCAGAGGAGACGACCAAGATGATCAGAGGGATGAAGTAACTGCTATGAGGAAAGGCTGGGAGAATTGGGATTGTTCACCCTGGAGAAGAGAAGCTTTGGGATGACCTAACTGTGGCCTTCCAATACTTGAAGGGAGCCAAGAAAGACGGAGCAGAGACTGTTTAAAAGGGCCTGGAGTGACAGGACAAGAGGGAATGGCTTAAAACTAACAGAGGGCAGATAAGGTATTAGGAAAAAATTATTTATGTGAAGGTGGCAAGGCACTGAAACAAGTTGCTCAGAGAAACTGTGGCTTCCCAATCCCTGAAAGTGCTCAAGGCCAGGTTGGTTTGGGCTCGGAGCAACCTGAAATACCCAAATGAGTAAGAAAAAAACATGTAATAGAACCACAGAATCATGGAATGATCTGGGTTGGAAGGGACCTTCAAGATCATCTCATTCCAATCCCCTGCTATGGGCTGGGCAGGGACACCTTCCACTAGACCAAGTTGCTCCAAACCCCATCCAACCTGGTCTTAAACGCATCTGGAACAAGACTTCAGTTCTTCATTGTGGCTCTTTTTTTGCAGGGAGGTGTTGGTGGATTTCTGTGTCCTGCATGAGGCAGGTGGTCAGACAAGTTTGGAACACTGGGCCCTCTGCTCCTAAAGTCACTGAGGTGTTGTCACATAGATAAAACAAGTGTAAGATGAAGGAAGGGAGGAGAAGAAGGTCCATGTCATTTTTCAATCAGTTTAGTAGGGGAAAGAAAAGGAAATACAGATTAAAACTCCCATACTCTGAATTTTATCTGCCTTTGATAGAACTGTCAGTTTCAACACAGCTTTTTCGAGTAACAAAAACTATAAGGTCGACCATGAATTTTAATAAAACAAACAGCAGCACCAGGACTGGTGGAGTTGTTTCATTTTCTCTGCTAACCTTGAGAAAAACAGGATGGGGATTAACACGTAAGTGCATATTCAACCCTGGCTGTGGATATGGTGACACTTTAATAGAAAGCAATGCAGAAGTTACTGCTGATGAAGAGCTCCAATCGTTCAGCCTGGTTGGACTACTTAGAAAAACACTGGCCTGTGAACAAGCCCTTGACTCCCATGCTCCCTGTGGTTTATGATCCCAAACACAAACATAGGTTTAAATGTCTGAGCCGTTCATCACCCTGGCAAATCCCAGTGTTTCACTTGAGAGTTCCCAAAGAGAGGAAATAAAACAGGTCAGCCAAGGTAAAAATGGATTGTGCCTGATTAGGTCACTGTTTGGGAGATGTTCTTCTCTTTTGTTTGGCACTGCTATTGATAGGGAGCCCTTGGAGCCTGAAGACTCCAAACAGGAACAGCTGCAGAAGAGTTGATCCCTTTCTTCAGACATTCCTGAATATTCAACTCAAAGCTTTAAAGTGACCATAAGTTGTATTTAGAGAAGGACAGCAAAGCTGGTGAAGGGTCCAGAACATAAATCCTGCAAGGAGCAGCTGAGGATACTCAGGTTGTTCAATCTGGAAAAAAGGAGGCTCAGGAAAAACCTCATTGCCCTCCACAAATCCCTGAAAGGAGGTTGGGACAAGGTGGGTGTTGGTATTTTTTTCCCAGGCAACAAGGAACAGGACAAAAGGAATCAACCTCAGGTTGCATCAGGGGAGTTTCAGGTTGGATTTTGGAAAAATATCTTCACTGAAAGGGAGATTAAGCACTGGAAGTGGTTCCCCAGGGAAGGGGTGAAGCCATCACCCCTGGAAGCATCCAAAAAGTGAATGGACCTGGCATTTCATGATATGATTTAGTGGGAATGATGGTATTTGGTCAAAATTTGGGCTTGATCATCCTGGAGGTCTTTTCCCAGCTTAATGATTCTATGATCCTTTGATTTATTTTTTTTCTCCCTCTTTGGCAGTGAGGAGCCAGCAGGAGCTGGATGTCCTGGCAGGACACACCATGTGTAAAACCCATACCAGAACCTCATGCCTGTAACTCCTGCACTTGTAACAATAACCAGTCACCACATCTTTCCAAGGTGCCCACATTTTTCATTTATGCATCCCAAATCACACTTATTTTCCAAGGTGTCATCTTTCCCGTGGTGATGAATTGCTCCTGCTCTAAAAAAATCCACATTTCCCAGAGTGAATATTTTGTTAGAATTCCTCAAATTGCTTTTGGCAGTGGTTGTCTCTTCTTGTCCTCAACCACTTTTCTTGAAGCTGTAGGCTCCTGTGAAATACCTGCTGTGATCCACCTCAGGAATTCTCTCAGGGAATATCACAGGGTTCAGATATAAAATCTAAATAATCCTAGGATGGAGGAATTGTCTCTTCCAAGGTAATTCTCATCATTATCCTAATGGGAATCAGAGTTAGGAAAAAAGTGTCCAAATGTTACGGTGAAAGCAGCAGCTCTGTGCCAGGCAGGGGGAGATGGTGCATCCCAGCTCTGTGTTTGTTGGGGAATAGCAGTGAGGGATGTGACAGGCTCCTGGCAGGTGTGTGGGAGACTCCGGCACAGCTGGGGTTGGGACAGGCTGAGTGCCAGCTTGAGGCACTAAATCCTGGAGCAAACACCTCTGGAGCACAGTGAAATTCCTTTTAAAGACCTCAGGATGGCTCGACCGCGCTGCTCGTTCCCCTTGGGTCAGTGGTTGGGGTGGGTTTGCAACTGCTGAATTTCTGGGGATGTCACACTCGGACACAAAAGAACCACGCGAACTTCGCTCTCAGAGAGAAGGCAGAAAAAGGGAGGGCCAACCTGGCCCGCTCTTTATTAGATATGTTCTTAGAAATCACCGTGGATTGGAGGGAGAAATTACCACTTCTCAATCACACTGGTGAAAGGAAAGATCCATCAAAAGTCTCTTCCTAAGGAGAATGAAATGCAAATGATAAGGACGGTTAGCAAAACATGGCTATGTTTACAGAAAGGGAGGGAGAACTTTGTTACAGAAATGAAAACATTGAAGAACTGCAAAATTCAGGGAGACACTAGGGAGAATTTTTGCTTTATGGGGTGGAATAATTTCAGGACAGGGGTTGGACTGATGAAAATGTGAGGCTGAGATAAAAGTTCAGAGATCAGATGAGGTTGGAGGTCAAGCCAACATCCACTTAGGTCGGGTGAGGAAACCAGTACCTGACTTCTTCCATGCATCCCACCTGGATCCAGTTCTGGGATTCCAGCACAGGAAGGGCATGGAGCAGTTGGAACAAGTCCAGAGGAAGCACCAAGATGATCAGAGGGATGGAGCAGCAGCTCTGCTGTGAGGAAAGGCTGGGAGAACTGCAATTGTTCAGCCTGGAGAAGAGAAACTTTGGGGTGACCTAATTGTGGCCTTCCAGGACCTGGAGAAGCTGGAAAAAATAAGATGGAGAGAGCTTTTTACGGGAGCCTGGGGTGGCAGAAAAAGGGAAGGGGTGCTTTTAAACTAAAAAGGTAAGTTCGGGTGGGATATTAGGAAAAAATTCCTCCCTGTGAGGGTGGTGAGGCCCTGACACACGTTGCCCAGAGAAGCTGTGGCTGCCCTATCCCTGGACGTGTCCAAGGCCAGGTTGGAGCACTCTGGGATAGTGGAAGATGTCCCTGCCCATGGCAGGGGGTTGGAATGAGATGACCTGGAAGGTCCCTTCCAACCAAAACTATTCTATGATTATTTGAACTTCCTCATCAGAGCCAAAGACACCAGAGAGAATGATGGAACTGGAGAGCAGATGATGAAAGGCTTGAGCAGAAGAACAAGGAGGTGACAACCCAGGGTTGGTTTCAGATGAGCAGGTGGCACCTCTGAAGTGATTAGAGTTAAAAATCTGGCATAAAAAGCTCAGTCTAAAGGCCACAGAAAGAAGGTCCTGAGGGGAGTGAGGGGACAGAGGCATTACAAGTGTGTGAAGGCACCTGCCAGGCAAACCCTGAACCCTTTGATCGCTTGGACAGATTTTCTAGATACACAGCCAGAGAAGAGGAAAGACAACATCTGTTCTGTCTCTTGTTTTATTTTAGATCAGAGACTGTCACGGTGTTGCAGAAATGGCTCCAGTGCCTCCTGCTATGCAAAGCAAGGCTCAGAGCACAGATTTCCTGACTTTTTGTGGAACTCTTATCACTACTGAACGAAGCATCTCTCAGGTTGGGGAGCTGTGTGAACAGGGAGTGTCTCTCACGGAGTGATTTTCTCGCTAGAACAGCAGTCAGGCTCTGCTTTGTGCTGTTTGGGGTGAATGTTTTGTGCACTGAAGGCAAATCCAAAAAAAATTCCCTGTACCAGGACCCTATCAAGCCAAATTTTATCCCAAGCAGCCACAGTGAGAAGCTGGGACCTATGTCAGGTCACCTAAACCATGTGTGAGAAATGTGAGCCAGCTGAATTCCAGCCTGTTTGCTGGGACCAGTGGGAATGTTTGCTGCTAATGTGGAAAAGCAGGAGATGGAGATGTGCTCTGCTTGCTGATTTTAACAGGGAAGAACAAACATGGATACTAAATTTTTCATAGCTGAAAATTTGCTTTTTTGCCTCCCACCACCTTTTCAGCAGTGGAAGGAGCAGTCTCCATCACCTGCCATTGCCAGCCAGGAAAAAAAATTAAAATTAAAGTATTTTTTTCAAGCAGAGGCAATGGGCAAAGGACTCCTCTCAGGGCAAGGGGCTTCAGTTCAGGATTCTTCAGCACAGAACAAGGACAACTAAGGAAGGATATTAAAGAAGTTTTTAAAACTGTTTATTCACCTGGAGAGAGCAGATGAGGAAAAATTGTCACTGAGTTCAAAACTTGTGGGCTCAAAGGTGGCAAATTTAGAACAAAAAGAGTTTGGTTCTTCCCAAAGCCTTATCAAGCTGTGGAGGTCTTGGCTGCAGAGGGTTCAGGGTGATGCACTGTGAGTTTGTAAAACAATGGAGCAAGTCCATGGAAGGAAAATAATTTAGATTTTTATACCTCAAAGATAAGGCCCCTGGTTTAGGATCTCTTCACACAGAGCTCACTGGAAGTGGGAAAAACATACTAATGAGTATCATGGAATCACAGAGCTGGAAGGGATCCACAAGGATCATCAGCAATATTTAATTTGTTATCAGATATTCAATATATAATAGATATATTAAGACCAGAAGGAGGAGGCCATGAGCAACCTGGTCCAGTGGAAGGTGTCCCTGCCCATGGCAGGGGGTTGGAATTCAATGATCTTGAAGGTCCCTTCCAAATCAAACCATTCCATGATTCTATGATTCACTTCAAATAATGAAACTTCCCAGGCCTGTACCTGAAATCAGAGTTTTGTTTGTTTTGCTCTGGATGTAGAGTTTAATTCTGAGTCTTAGTTTCATTTTAGATGTCTCATTAACAGCGTGACATCTTCCTATTATGATCAAAAATGCTCAGCACAGATTTCCTTGTCTCCACATTGCTGTCATCCTGTCTTTTTTCATCCTGGATGGATCAGCCTGTTGTGATCCGTTACCCTTTTATGGAGTGCCATCATTACTGTTTTCCCTCTTCCTCATTCTTTTTCTCTTCAAGGCAGTAATAAAAAAAAAAATAAATAAAAATGAAATATCAAAAGTATAAACTGCCTTTGTGACTGGATGATTTCCTTGCTGCATTAGGAAATTTTTGTTGTGCCAGCACCTCTCCTGAATTCTCAGGAGGTTCTGCTGTGTTCCTGAGAGCTGCTTTGCCCTCATCACCTCATGCATGGCTGCTTATTTGGAAACAACGTCATAATTATGGATATCCAGGATTTTTTTCCTCGGCTTAGTAGCCAGGAGAGGGGGTCCGTGCTTTACAAATCAGCTCTGTCTGGATAAAGCAGCTTCGAGCAGTGGCTGCACTGTCAAATGTCCCTGTGAGCTGTGCAGAGCAGAGGGAGGAGTGGCACGGGGAGCACCGAGGTGGGAACTGCTCCAGTGCTGCAGGATAAATGGATGTGGAAGTGGCCTGGGATGTGGGGAACAGCACAAGAAAAGCAGTGGAAAGGGGTTTTCAGGATACAACAAAACACGTCAGATCTTAGTCTTTGTGCTGCCCGCGATCCTCACTTTGTATTTGGCCCAAAGATCATGGAACCATGGAATAGTTTGAGTTGGAAAAGAACTTTAAAGGTCATCTCATTCCAGCTAATGTCCAACTGCCAGGGACACCTTCCGCCAGACCAGATTGCTCCAAGCCCCATCCATGGGGCCTTGAACACTTCCAGGGATGGGGCAGCCACAGCTTCTCTGGGCAGCCTATGCCCTCTCAGGGACAAATTTATTCCTAACAGCAAATCTAAACCTACCCTTGTAGGTTCTGGTTGAATTTTCCACCCTTTTTGAATACAACTGTTCCTTGGACTTTAGCATGGTGTCCATGCCTTTCACATGGGAGTTAAATTAACAGAGCTCCTACTCTCCTGTTTTCCCCAAAAACTCCTTGGAATCCCTTCTTGAAACAGTAATGTTGTCTAATGTCTCTTCTGGCGTAGCTAAATTGGGATGAAAACACCATGCAAAGGCATCAATTCAATCAAGACAGAAAATATTCCCCTGGGGAAAAATGGGTTTTGCTTTAATACCTGACAATTTAGTGAGAGAACAGCTCCAGCCTCATTAGGCTCCTCATTTTGTGAGATAAGGAACAGAGGGATTCAACAACCTGCTGGCAACAGAGCCAGGCGTCTGTGCTAAAGCTGGGAAATGTCAGTTTGGAGAGGATGAAAATATCACCGCAGAAGGGTTCTGCCACTTTGCAAAATACAGCCATCAACAGGAGCTGGAAGGGAACAGAGCTGGGAGGGAACTGGGGCATTTGGGAAAATAATAAAAATAACTCGATCTCTGATATCAGGGCTCAGTCAATGGAGCAGTCAGAGGGAATGAGATCTGAGCACAGGCCTGGAGAGGGTTTGGGGACGTGTTTCCAGAAATCAGGAGACATTCCTGCTTTTGTACTGATAAGATCCCACCTGGAAGACAAGCTCAGCACTCCAGTGAGCAGAGAAAAACCATTAAGGGAACCTCTTTTATGAGAAGAGACCTTGGGCAATTTAGAAAATCGCAGGCTAAGAGGAAATTCCTTTAATACAGCTTTAAAAAAACTTCCAAACCCCTTGCATAATTTTTCATCTTTTTTTTTCTAGCCAGCACCTGCAGAATCCCAAGGTAAAGAAGGCAGAGCATCAATGTAACATAGAAGCATTAAATCCTGAGTTGGAAGGGACCCACAAGGATCACAGAGTCCAATTCCTCACCCTGCCCAGGACAACCCCAAAAATCCCACCTTGTGCCAGACAGACAGTGTTGGTGTAGGGGAAATGAAAGAAAAAAAAGAATAAAAATATTAAAAATAAATTAGGAGAAAAAAAGAGTGAGGAATAAATTTAAGAAATAGTAAGAACAGGAAGATCATGGAACCATCTCCCAGCTGGAGCTGAGGGAACCAAATCTACAAGAAGAAACAGAAGCAGGTCATGAAGGATTGCTTGACTCTTGAACAAGCATTTTCTGCCTGTACCAGAACTGGGTTTTTTTGTTGTTGTTTTGTTTTATTTTGCTTTTTCTCTCCAGCCTGGTACAAGCACTTTCACTGTCCCCGGTGTCTGTTATGATCTGTTAGAGGCCGTTAAATCCAATAACCCAATATATGAGAGGTTGCTGTAATTCCATGTCCCCAGGTGCAGCCAGCAGGAAAACAGCACATTTTCCAGCTGGGAGTCCACAATATGTTTTATTTTATATTTATGTATCCATATATCTGCATATCCATGGCCAGTCACACAGATCAGTAGAGACAGGAAACACAAACCAATGCCATCCATGGAAATAACATCCATTTAAATTCACAGCACTCCCAGAAACCTGGAAAGCTCCAATGGACTGATCCTGTTCCTCCTCTGAGCTGACTGGGACTGAAGTTACTCCAGGAATACTCACACACACTCCATGGGTTTCTCCAGTGATTAGGCTTGGATGGACTGTGCAGGAGCTGGCCCTCAAATCCTCACGTCTTCCCCGCCCCTGCCACCTGAACTTTTGAACCCTGGTGCTTCAAAGAATCATAAAATATCCCATATTGGGAGGGACCCACAAGGATCATTGAGTCCAACTCCTCACCCCACACAGGACACCCCAAAAATCCCACCCTAGGCCTGAGAGCACTTGTCCAAATTCCTCTTGAGCTCTGGCAGCCTTGGGGCTGTGACCATTCCCCGCAGAGCTGTTCCAGTGCCCAACCACCCTCTGGGGGAAGAATATTTTCCTAATATCCAACTAAACCTCCCCTGGCACAACTTGAGGCCATTTCCCCTTGTCCTGTTGTTGCCTGGGTGAAGAGACCCAAACCCCTTTTCTCAACAGCCCTGATGTATTCTCACACTGCCATTAAAACCACCTCAGAATAAGTTTGAAAAGTCCCCAGTTCTCTTCTTTCTGCATCCCATAATGAGTGCTGTGGCCTTTATGCCCTATTAGTCTACAAATCACTGGATTTCCCATTTGGGATGATGGTTTTGGTGTTCTCCTGAGGGATAACCAGTTCAGGATGCTCCCTTTGAGCTGATTATTCTCCATCTGTTTTCAGTCCCCTGACCTTCCCGAAGCCTTTGTGCTGATGCTGAGGAAGGGTTAATGTCTCATGTCTTGAAGAAATAGGAGATCCAGCTCCTCTTGGATATTGAAATATTCCTTGACCTCATAATTCCCTGTAGTGCCAATTCCCTCCTCGCAAAACCCAGTTGCGATGAGTCAATCAATGCTTGGGATGAGTCGATCAAGAGAAAATGGCAACTAGAGCAGAAGCCACAGTGAATGCAGAGAGTAAACTTAAAATTTTAGTTTATTCCATGGATGTCATGAAACTGTTGGAAGCCGGTAACCCTGGGTATCGTGAGGGATGGAGCTGAAAAATGCTGGGAATTTGTTCCTCACATCAACTTTAGGACCTTCAGGACCTATTTTATATCTTACAAAGACAGCTTTATCTTCAAAAAGGGACTATGAAAGTTCACTGAGTTACTCGACTGGAGAAACCCCTCATAGATTTGGAAGTTATTGTCATGGAAAATGAGGGAAAAGGTTTGGGTTCTGGGAACAGCAAGAGCTGGAGCCAAAGAGGAAAGGACAATAATTTTATTGTGCAAAAAGTCATCTCGTGTCCCCTGCTCTGTGCAGAACCAATGCCCTCAGGGCATTCCTCACTTCCTGAGTACTCTTTTCTCCAAGTCTAAGTGGCTGGAACCACCTAAGCTTCCCACAATTAGGAGACTTTACTTAGGGGTCATCTGGGGACAAGTGCACAGGAGCTGGAAAATGTAATTATCGGAAAGATTTTGATTCGGGAGCCTATGAAAAGTTAAAAGTGCTTTGCTGGGGAAAAGGGAAAAAAGAAGAACTTAAAGGTCATTTAACAACCTGTCTGATAACAGTGAAATGTTCTCACTTCACACAGATTGTGGCTGGACAAACTTTCCTGATTGTATTTAATGCCACCAGCTCTGAAAAACTGAAATCTCCTGTACTTAGATGCCTCCAATTCTTTTTCATACAAGTGCTGAAGCGATGAATATTTTCACATTAAAAAAAATGCAGCAGCTGAGTGAACGTGAAGGGAACTGTTCCCAAAATGAAACCGTAGCAGTCAGGCTGGAGAATATTTCCCATAGCCAAAAGCACTCTGAAAAGGTTATTATTACGTAATGATGGAGATGTCAAAATTAAGGCAGGAACAAGGCCAGGATAATTAGGATTCAGCTCACCCAGGTTTAGCTGTCTGAAGGAAAGACTTCCAGTCAAATTCCAGTCAGACAAAGATACCAAGCTAGGAGGGGTTGATAGGAATAAATAGATGGACTTTATGCCCTCAAAAATCCATTTGGAAGCTTTGGAGATGCTCTGGGGAATCGCAGATGGCTTCTAGCCGTGGATCCAGAAGGACACAGGTGAGGTCTGTATCTTATGGACACCCCTAGACACCACAAAATCCCAAAGTGTGGGGAAGAGTCAAGCCCAGAATTCACTCCACAGGGATGTGTCCACCTCAGCTCCTGGTGGGCACTTTTCTACAGGAACTGGGGCTCGGACCCACTGTGGGAGAGGGATGATGTTGTTCCAAGTGTCTTATCCCACAATAGATGTGCATTTGTTTGGATGGGGTTTAAATCCCACTAGATCCACTACTCCTTATTGTTGTTTATCTCCCTTTCCTTTTATTTACATCCAAGACCTTTCAGATATTCTGATATTTCCAAACTTCTAGCTCTGGAAGGATGTGAGTAACTCCAAGTTTTCAGTCCTATGCGGATGTATTTAATTTTCCAGAGCATCCCAAATGCCACAAAACATCTTTTGTGAGCAACTGAGTGGAGCCCTCAGTGTGTGCTCATTGCCCTCAAAATATGATAAATGTTTGCATCATGTTCCAGAAATAATTGTGGAGTTTGAGATTTCCCTCTGTGTGGTTTTGGAAATGTGTTGCTGAGGAAAAGGTGGCCTCAAATTCAATATTTATATTTTTAAAAACACCCAATGTCTATCTTTGAATTGTATTGATTTTTATTGTTGATTTTTGTTTTTTCCTCCTATTGTTTATAATTAAGTCATCCGATAAACCCCAGCTTGTCTTGTTTGCAACAGAAACTTCAAAACCTTGAAATTAATTTTTTTTATTTTTCCATATAATCCTTGGAAAATAAACCACATTTTTGTGTCAGCTCAAGACTGGTTTGTTTGCTTGTTTGTTTTCTCTTCCTCAAGCTTTATGCATTCCAATTTATCACTGCAGGGTCACATGAAAGTCATCTTCTTTTCCTTTTTTTTTTTTCTTTTTATCCCTTCAAATAGATGATGGAAAGGCAGCACGGAAGGCGCCGTGTAAAAGGCACTCTCTGATATCATTAACATGTGAAAAGAACTTGTCAAGTATAAAGTGATGCCAGTTCTGCCCCCATGACTGCAAATATTTCCTCTCTATACCTCTGGTTTTTTCCAAGTATTCCTCGGCTGGGTTATTCCCTGCGCTGAAGTTGCCATTTCCAACGAAGCAGATGATTTATCACTTTTATATCTACATTGATTCTGATGTCAAACTGGACAAAGATGCATCTGAAACAAAAATGATTGAAGAGCAAGGAAAATTGATTTATGGAATATTGACCCATGGGAGAGCTCTAGTGCTTTGCACTTTGGGAATGTACTGGGAATATTTAAGGGAGTGTGGACAAAGTGGCTGGAGGCAACAACGAGAGAAGATCTTTGTGCAGGTGAGCTGAACTTTAGTTATTTTTAGGGTGAAATCCTTGGTTGAGGCACTGTTGGTCATCCCTGAGAAGACACAGATTTACAGACCTGAAATATCGTGGAATCATGGAACGGTTTGGGTTGGAAGAGACTTTAAAGGTTGTCCAGTTCCAATGCCCTGCCCTGGAAGGGGACATCTTTGGCTATCCCAGGTTGCTCCAAGCCCTGTCCAGCCTGGCCTTGGACACTTCCAGGGATGGGGCAGCCACAGCTTCTCTGGGCAACCTGTGCCAGGGCCTCACCACCCTCCCAGGGAAGAATTTCTTCCTTGTATCTAAGCTAAATTTACCCTCTTTTAATTTAAAACCATTCAGTAGAAATCCTGCTGGAGGATTTTTAAGCCTGTGCCTAATTAGCAGGCTTAACAGATGTTTTTAACCATGAAATTTGGAGTGGACACAACATAAAATTGGAGAGTAATGGGCAAAATCCAGCTGTGCTTTGTCAGCTGGTGGTTGCTGCTGATGGAACTCCAGAAATGAGAAGTGAGATGGAATTCCCTGGACTTCCTTTTTCTGAGGGAAAGTTTCCACTATAGCATCATGATCTTCCTTTGGATGGGCTTAGCGGAAAGAAATCCCCACCCTGTGGATCATTTCCGTCACTCCTCACATCGTCATCATCAGACATCATCCCTTATCCCTGGCAAAGACTTCTCTAGGAAAAGAGTCCAGGAATGTTGCAATTCATAGAATCATAAAATGGTTTGTGTGGAAAAACAACTTAAAGGTCATCCAGTTCCAACCCCCTCTCATGGACAGGGAAACCTTACACCATCCCAGGTTGCTCCAAGCCCCATCCAACCTGGCCTTGAACAATTCCAGGGATGGAACAGCCATAACTCCTCTTGGCGACCTGTGCCAGGGCCTCAGCACCTTGACAAGGAAGAATTTATTCCTAATATCCCATCTAAACTTACTCTCTTTCAATTTGAAGCCATTCCTCCTTGTCCTGTCACTCCAGGCCCTTGAAATACATGGATATGATCCCAAAGAGGGAAACTGAGGCATGAAGGAATAGGTTCACTGCTGTGACTTAGTCTGTGGGGTGGAAGTGAAACCTCCAAGCTGCCTTTTGTCACCATCTGAGAATCTTCTGCTCCTCTTCTCATCTACAAATAAGAAATAGCTCAAATTTCAGCTTTTCCTCTACTTTAATAAAAAAGAGAAAATTGAATCCTCAAAGAGATCAGTTGCCATCTATGAAAAATTAAAGATTAAAATGTTCAGAAGAGATTAAAGAACTCTGAGCTCCTGTGGAGAAATTCTGTATTCTTCATAAAGCCCTCACAGGTTTCAGGGAAGGAGGCAAAGGAGTGATTATGGGAAGGCATCGAGATCTGTCTGGTTTGTGAGGGGAGGGAAAACACAGAGATAAGACTGTCTTATCTTGTGTTTCATAGCTGTGTTAGTCTCTGCTGAAGGATTAGGATTTGTAGCACCCAGATACTGGATAAGAGGGATTCTCCCTCAGGTGAAGGTGTCTGAAGGGCACCTGAGGGTATCTGAAACAGCTGTACGGGGCTCAGAGGTGGACAGGGAAACCCAAACCCCTCTGGAATGGTATTTGGGTGTTGGCAAGCCTCCTAGGATATCACAAACAGCTCTAAATAAAATCATGGAATCATGGAATATCCTGAGTTGGAAGGGAACCACAAGGATCATCAAGTCCAGCTCCTGGCCCTGCACAGGAAAAACCAAAAATCACTTCTTGAACTACCTGAATTGAGCAGAAAGTTCTTCTCTCCCTCGTAGCTCCTCTGGATTTTCATTATCTTCACTTATCTTCGTTGTACACAACAAAAACCATCATTCATTATTATAAAATCCACATAATTTGTAAATGTGCAATGTCCTCTGCAATGACATTTAGACCAGGAAGATCCAAAAACTACATTTCCCACCTCAGTTGTCACAGGCCACTATGAGTATTATAAGGAATGCCACATTCCTGGGAGCTGGAGCTGGGAGAAAGGATCCCTTTTGATTAAAATTGGTTAAAAGCCAGAAAGGACTGAAGTCATGGAATGGGAAGAGCACTGGGATTGCTGCTGAACACCCAGCCCAAGTGGCCAGGATTCCTTGCAGCAGGCATGGACAGCCTGATGTTTGATGCTGTGCTTGATGCTTCCATTTCTATCCAAGAGGCAGAAAGAAAAATGAAATCAATAAAATAAAATAAAATAAAATAAAATAAAATAAAATTTAAATAAAATAAAATAAAATGAAATGAAATAAAACTGAACAATTTATTGACTCAGTTGTCAGCACAAAGGGGTTCATGGTGGAATCCTTGGGGTGCCCTGTGCAGGACCAGGAGTTGGACTTTGATGATCCTTTTGGGTCCTTTCCAGCTCAGGTTGTTCCATGATTTTTAAATATCCTGGGCACCTATTTGACAAAATCAAGTGGGGACAAGGCATCATCCATGCTGAGAATTCCAACTGCTGCTAATTCCTGTTTTCAGCACACCTGGCCTCTGGCACTCACTCCGACCTTTGTCATTCCTTCAATTTATTTTCTTTAGCTGGAGTAAATTCCTGTTTTCCGTGTCCCTCTGCCCAAACCCCATGAAGTTTGCTGTGTCCTATTAATTTGGATTGTCACTAGAAAGCAGCACCCATATTTTACACTGTTTTTCTGTCCTGGAAATAACAGATTTTTCAAAAACAAACAGCAGAATCAGTGTCATTTTCTATTTTTTCTCCCAAAGCAGACAGAAAACGAGAGTGTGCCTTTCTTTGACTCGTAATGAGGATGCAATCACAGCCAAGAGATGAGCTGAGCTCAGATCAGGCCCTTGGTGAGCTGGGCTTACTCATGCAGAGCATTTGTAACACATTTAACAGCAATAGAAAGTACGAGTCCTGCAGCAGTGCTGGATTAGCAGGGACCTGGAACAAGATATTAATTATTTAGAGCTACATCTGGAGAAATTGAGTCCTTTCCCCTCTGGGACCACCCTCCTCTCTCTCTCAACCTGCCATCAATTTATTCCCGAGATTAATTCAGAGCATGTTTCTCCTTCCCTGACACTGCTTTAAACTGAGGGAAAGTACATTGCTGAAAGCAGTGGAATTAAATCGGCCATACACAGATGTGACTAAGAGATGAAATAGGCTCAGCAATGGCTAAAAAATTGATATAAACCCTGAAGTTTTGGAATTATTAAATCTGAATCTTTATTTTTCTGTGGAAAACAAAACAAAATTGCTGGGATACTTTCTGAAAGATATTTATGACAACTTCAGACTAAGCTCCTCCTTTTTTTCCTGTATTTATTTATTCTTCCGTTCCCATCCTGTCACTGGATCCCATGAGAAGAGCTCAGCACCTCTTGGGATCAATGACAGATGTAGAGGACCTGACACAAGATGTGTTTTTGGGGTTTTTTAAAGTAAAAGGATCACAGTGAAGATTATATTCTGCCCCAAGTCTTCAGTCCCCATTCCAGCTCCAGGCAGAGACTTCAGGCTGCTCTGGTGAATCTAAACTTGCTTCTTTCAAACTTGTCATTTCTACAACCCTCTACTAATCCTAATTTTAAGGTGCTTTTAAGTCCTTTTACAGGTAAACTCTTGGAAAAATACTCTATTTTGGACCCTTGATAGGATAAAATTCAGAATCCTGTGTTATAAGTGAGGAACACCTGTATTCATTCCCCAAACCTTCCTGCCCTGAGTGCTCTCTGCCCTGCAATTTTGGCTACAAATCTCCAGATCTTGATACCCGCATCTCCTGGGCTCCATCATCCTGAGTTTGCCAGCACAAAATCTGGGACTGTGGGAGCCGGTGGCTGAATTAGCCGAGGGTTTCTTCAGTGTCCTCGTCTGCAGGAGCATCTGGCAGTGATTTCTCTTTGCACATGGCTCGTTGCCTGAATGAGATTTATTGTGATTTATGGAAACACAGCAGGCAGAGGCTTTGCCAGCTACACAGGGAAATGGCTCATCAGTTTTGCTCCGGGAAAACAGACCCAGGGGAGGCCTGGAATCTCCTCACTTCCAGCTTCAGGGTTTGCAAACAATTCTGGCTGGAGAGTGAATGCACCTGTACCAGGCAAAACCCAATTTAGCAGAAAGTCTGGGCTTGCCACGGCCAGAGCATGGCTGGTGAATGGGAAGTAGCCAACACATCCTTCTGGAGCAGATGGGAAGCATGGATTTGAGATTAATGGACTAGGCTTGGATGCACAAGCCTGGGTTGTGTCTAGAGAGGGATTGAGATGTAGCTCATCTCGCCTCGGGGCTGAAGGATGTACTTGAGGTGTCTTCATGTGGGTTTTGGTGCCACAATTCTGATTTTAAGCAAATTGTTTCATTCCTGAGGGCTTCAGTTTGCCCATCAGCTCCACATCAAGGAACTGGGGCTGCTCCCAAATACAGGGAATTCTGAGATTCCTAGAAACTTCCATGGACTTAAATCCTAAACCAGAAAGGACTATTAGGGGACAACACAATGCTCCAAATTTTAAATCAAGGATAACAATCAAAAGTAAACAAAGCAAAAGGAAAATGAAGGTGGAGATGATACTGATCTCCAGGAAAGAACTCCATGCATCACCATTCCCTCCTCCCCCTCTTCCCACCCCTGCTACAGCTGCAGCCATGGAGATTTATGGATGCACACATTCTAATTTGCTTTATGTTTTGTCTGGAGGAAGACACAGCTGTACACAGCCACTTTGTCAGGAAAATGTCACATTGCACTTAATTGCCTGATAAAGAATGACAAGTCAGGAGCAATATCGTTATTGTGTTTAATGTCTACTTTCCCCCTCCCCGTATATAATTTAAATTTTACAAAGCTTGGGTTTAAAGGGAAGGGAGTCGTTGTGAGATTCTCAGTAATGATTTTTCACCTCAAAACCACCCAGTGAAACGCTGCCATCTCTTCACACTTTCCCTTCCCATTTTAGGATAATAATCAGAGTTGCCTCCTTTCTCACTGAAACATCTGCTTTGTGCTTCCATGGGTGAGATGAAAAACACATAAAAATTAATTTGGGCAGTAATAAATTGATTAATGGGTTTTGCAAATGGAGCCAAACCGTCCTGGGGCCCCTCTGCTCTGGAGCCAGGCTGGGAGAGCTGGGAGTGTTCACCCGGAGAAGAGAAGGCTCCAGAGAGGCCTTAGAGTCCCTTCCAGTGCCTAAAGCGGCTCCAGGAGAGCTGGAGAGGGACTTTGGACAAGGGATGGAGGGACAGGACAAGCGGGAATGGCTTTAAGATGAAAGAGAGAAGGTTTATATGGGATATTGGGAGGCATTCTTCCCTGGGAGGGTGGGGAGGCCCTGGCACAGGTTGCCCAGAGAAGCTGTGGCTGCCCCATCCCTGGAACTGTCCAAGGCCAGCATGGATGGGGCTTAGAGCAACCTGGGATGGTGGAAGGTGTCCCTGCCCATGGCAGGGCATCAGAATGAGATGATCTTGAAGATCCCTTCCAACCCAAACCATTCTGTGATTCCGTGATTCTTCTGGAGCTAAATTTCATGGGACCAGAGTTGAGTCTCTGCTGCAGGGCCTGAAACAAATCCTTTGGTTTGCCTTCATTTTTCTACAGAATCTTAGGATCATTTAGGTTGGAAAAGACCTCTAAGATCATTCAATCCACCTGTTAACCCAGCACATCCCTAAACCACAACCCCAAGTTCTGAGTAAGGACAAAATAGTCTCATCAACTCCTGTACCCAGGAATCATCTCCAATCCATCTCTGGAGCACCAGGAGCAGCTGAGGGAGGTGGGAAGGCTCAGCCTGGAGAAAAGGAAGCTCAGGAGGGACCTTCTGTCTCTGCACAACTCCCTGAAAAGAGGGGGCAGCCAGGTGGGGGTTGGGCTCTGCTCCCAGGGAACAGGGACAGGACAAAAGGAAACAGCCTCAAGTTGCACCACAGAATGTTTAGTTGGATATTAATAAAAAATTCTTCACTGAAAGGATGAAGTCACCATCCCTGGAAATGTTCAAAAACCAGGGAGATGTGGCATTTAGGGACATAGTTCAGTGGTGGCCTTGGCAGTCATTAAACTTGATGACCTTAGAGGTCTTTTCCAACCTTTATGACTCTATAATTTCACGGTCTTTTGCTTCCATAGGCCCACATTTTTTCTTTAGCTGTCCTGATGCCAATTAGGTCCCTCAACACCTCTCCCGTACCAGGCCTCAATTTCCTCCTCCATCTTTGCATCATTCACACATTTCTCCAACAATAAATTCATATTTGCCTTGAGCAACCTGCAGCAAATAACCTCAGGTTTGGGAGCAGTCCCTGCAGAACCTGCTAGGATATTTTTTGCCTTTTCCATTCATTTCCACTACCCATGGGCAGCTACCTGAAATCTGTGTTTGAGGTGGGTTTTAATCCATTTTATTACTTATTAGTCACAACGTGAGTGCAAGAAATCACTTGTTCACAAAGGTTCTAGGGGATTGTTTGGTAAAAATACTTCAGTAAAATCCCCTGGATAATGGGTTGGAGCATTTTATTCAGCCATAGGAACATCAGTCAAGGGAAGTGCCTGTGGGAATAACAGGAATACATAATAGCTGACATTGCCAGTGCTGCAGGAATTGTTCACAATCATTATCCAACTCCATTAGTTTTCCTAAGGAAATTGTTCTTTCTTGAAGCTGGAAATTAACACCTTTGTATCAGGGCTTTCCATGTGTCCATGGAAATTTATTTCGCAGCATGCTGTGGCAGGAACCAAACCACACTCTGTTTTTTCAGCTTCACTGCAGCATAATTTCGGAAAGAGCCAAACTGGAATAAAACCACTTCCTGTGGATCTTACCAATGGTGTAGCCATGAAATTATGGGCTGGGAGAATCTGTTTCACAACCTGCAGAGCTCTAACTACAGAGTTAAGAATATTTTGTGGGAAAAGATGGATATTTTGACCTCCATCCCAGGACATTGTCACCACAGCACCTTGCTAGGCTTCATTTCCCTGCCTGGAGCAACGTGATGGTTTTCAGTCTCAATTTTTAGAGCTGAAAATAAATATAAACCTATTTATCCATTTTTTTTTATTAATAAAAGAGTGGTTGCTCTATTCTAAAGTAAATGGTAGCAATCAATGAGCAACTTAAAATGTTTCCCTGTTTCGGAAGTTTGTGAAATGATTGAGTGTTTTTTCTTCTGTGTTTTTCTCAGGAGTGGGAGACTGTTCTGCATGAAACATACAGGATTTATGGTTGGATTTTCTAATCCAGATTTTGGGGCATTATTATAAGTTTGAGCCCTTTCCTTCTTTCCCCTTTGACGAGTGTGGATTAACACAAGCAAATCCAGTCTCCACAGTGGCTCCCAAAAAACTTTTCCTCAAGCGTTACAGACCCAATTTCTTTGGATTAATTGGACCAAGGATGAAGAACTTGCACCTCCCACAATATGGGTGATGGGTCATTTTTTGTTTCTCCTCTTTCCTGAACAGGATTCCCACTCAGATCTCCTTTCTCTTGGCTTTGTGACATCAAAAGTGGGTGACACCAGCCCCTCCAAAGAGGCTGCTCACCATTCCCTAGAAAACTGCTCAAGTTGACTCTGTCATGGATATTTTGGCCTCTGGATCCTCAGTGGGCAAAGGTCAATAATTCTGGGTTTTATGATGCCACATTTTGATTTTCATTGTGATAGGTCAAGGGGGAGCAGTTTTAAACTACAAATGGAGAGGTTTAGATTGGATATTAAGAAGAAATTCTTCCTTCTGAGGGTGGTGAGGCCCTGGCAGAGGTTTCCCAGAGAAGCTGTGGCTGCCGCATCCCTGGAAGTGTTCAAGGCCAGGTTGGATGGAGCTTGGAGTTCCCTTTCCCTCCTTTCCTAAGTGGAAAACTGAAGCTATAAACAGAATCCCTTTATTTCAGTCAGACCATCCTACCTGGCCTTAATGAAGGTGAAAAAATAGTGATAAAGGACAATCTGAGACAAACAGGGTGAAATGCACATTTCTGGAGGCTAATTCCCTGCAAGGGCTGAATTTCCTTTGCCTGAGATGGGAGGTTTAGGAAAGACAACTGATTTAAGCACCTTTTCTGCTTTCAGCTGCGATGTTGAATTTAGTGTGACACCCTCATGTACCCATGAGTCTGGAAAGTCAATTTATGACAAACTCAAGGGATTTAAACCTCAGGTTCAGCCTAGGCTGACCCATCCAGCCTCCCACTGCCAGGCTAGATGGAGCTCTGGGAAGACTGGTCTGGTGGAAGGTGTCACTACTTTCATATTTTCATAAAAATCTCACATAATTTCCAAGACAGTTTTCCCAGTGTGACCTCCCTGTGCTCAAATGGATCAAAACTAAAAGACAAGAAAAGGACAAAGAGTTTCCAAACTTGTGAATTAAGATCTGGGCAGCTGTAACTGAACAAGACCTGTCTCAGTTGCAGTCAAACTTCTCTCTGTCCTAGAGCTTGGAAATAAATTGGAAAATAAAGAGACCACAAAGTGTCAGGAAAGCCCATGGGAGTCAAAGACTTTAATTTTTATTTCTGCTTGCACATTCCTCTAAGGAATATGGAAAAAGAGATAATTTAAATGAATCTCACTGTCCTGGATCAGCACATTGCAAAGGTAGGTTAGGAAAAGCAACTGTGAAGGAAAATGCAGCTTGATTCCAAATATTGCCTGCAAAATTTGGGATTTAATCAGGATTTAGCCTAAATAAGTTCTGACTGCTCACTTACGAGGCAACTTTTTAGCTGCCATGAGGAGAAGAAAATATCCATCCACAGGTTGGAGGGAATAGTGGAGAAAACCCACATCAAACTTGCCTAAAAACCTCTTGCCCAGTCTAAAAACTCCAGGGATGTAAATAATCTCTCAGCCTCCATTAATGTTTCCCTGAAACAGAGAGGCATTTGGGAGGTTTGTGACAATAAAATATCAATGGTGATGTTGAAAGGGAAACAAATGTTCCCCATGGATGCTCAAAGACGGGAGCTGCAATAGGTCTGAGGAGCTTGGCTCTGTGTGCACATGGATGTTTCCCTCTGCATATCTCCTTTGTTTTTTATCATTTTTCCTTCTGCATAAACACTGGAGGCAGCTCTTGAAAAGTCAGGAGAATTCAAGACCCCACAGGTTTTCTTATGTCACTTTTAATTGCCACACTCAGTGTTAATCCCAGGTTTTATGGCTGCTCTGAGGCAAGGCAATGGTTCCTAGGAGAGCACCAGGGGTCACAATTGCCACCCTGCAGATCCCCAGTGCCAGGAAGCTGATGGAGAAACCAAAATAGGAAAATGACATCTCAGCAGATCGTTACCTTTAGATGCTGTTAGTGCTTCTGGATGGGGAAAAACTGGAAAATAGAGGAAATTGGAAAATGAGGGAGCTCTAGAGAGCAACTTTGAAGCTGGACCAGAACCTCTTGCACCTGAAAGTCTCACTGGGAAGAGATGCCTTGGCATGGTCCTGATTCCTTGATCCTGTTTCTCCTGTTCTGTCTGAACTTCTCAGCCCTCTGTAGCCACCAGAGCAATATGCTTAAGGATTTGCAAGCCCACAGAAATCACCCATTCCATGCCATCCCATGCCATCCCATCCCATGGATAGAAGAATCCCATGGATGGATGAATCCATGAATGGTGATGAAGCACCTGTCAAAAAATATACTGAATTTGGATTTTCCTATATTTGTGTTGGGATGTGCTGACCTCAGGCTTGGGAATACTCTAAATCAGAGTCTTGCAATTATTCCTGCTAGAGCTGCCCTGTTCAAGGAATCATGGAATGGTTTGGGTTGGAAAAGACCTTCAAGATGATCAAATTGCAGCCTCTGCCATGGGCAGGGACACCTTCCACTCTCCCAGGTTGCCCCAAGCCCTGTCCAACCTGTCCTTGGAGACTTCCAGGGATCCAGGGGCAGCCACAGCTTCTCTGGGCAACCTGTGCCAGGGCCTCACCACCCTCACAGGGAAGAATTTCTTCCCAATATCCAGTGTAAATCTACTCTCTTTTAGGTTTAGAGCCATTTCCCCTTGTCCTGTCACTGCATGTCCTTGTAAAAAGTCCCTTCCAACCCAAAGCATTCTATGATTAGTTTGTTAACAACTGTTAATTAAGTGGCAGTAGGTGAACTTCACATTCAAGACTGGTATCAGCAATACAACCGATGAATTGCAATATGAGACATATAAAAATGTCAATAAACACTTTATTATTTCCAAACACCCTTCTTTAATTATTGCTGAGAGGCTCTCAGTACACACATTGAGCTGGGTGTGAATGCTTCAGCTCCCTCACAGAACCTATGGACTGAAGGGAATGTGGATTCATTCCCATTCTCCCCCATCATCCTGCAGAAGATGTGGCTGCAAAAATTTGTATGCTTATAAATTATCATGTAATTTTGTAAAACTGCTGTGTTTCAACTCCAGAGATGCTCAGTCATCCCCCCAGTGAATGAAGGAGAGAATGGAAAGGATAAAAGTGACAAAACTCATGAGTTGAGATAAAATCAGTTTAATAATTTCTCCAATAAAGTCCAGTTTTATGGGTGTGCAGCTTTGCCTCCAACCGCCCCTCTTTGCACACTTTGATAAAACCAGGACATTAAAAAGTAAAATAAAAGAGATTACTTCCAAATTAGATAATAAAGCTCGGGACAAGCAGGTCATTAGTGGCTGTGAATTTTATGGCTGTGCCATTGAGTGATTGAGCGAGGTGGGGAGGGAAACAGGAGCATTCTGCTGGGGAATTGGGCTCTCCTTGGATTTAACACAACAGAGAGCACTGGACCCTGCTGAAGTCATCCCAAACAAAACCAGGAACAGTCACAAATCTTTCCAAAACCTTTCTGCTGATTGCCGACCTAGGGCAGTAAGAGCTCAGACTTCAGTGGTTTCCAGCTTGTATTACAAATTCAGGTTGTATGCAAGAGGTGCATCAATTGTTTTTTGCCCCTCTCTTTGCTCTTGTTCAGGTGATGAAATGGAGTAATGAAGGCAGGATAAAAACTCTCTTGGGTTAAATGAGCCCAAAACAATCAACTCCTTTTGTTGGAATAAACTTTCAGCTTGAGTTGAAGCAGAGCAGTAACTCAACCAGCATCAAAAGCTTTTTGCCTCGTAATGGTTTGTTGTTTGGGGCTAAATTTCTAAATTAAATATTGTCTGTGAGCAAAGAAAAAGGACCTCATCCCTAGAGAAATCCTTCTTTTCTACTGAGGAATTCATCTGTTAAATGGACCTGAATTGTTTCAGTCCAACAGTTCTGAAGAGCAAAAATACTTAAGCTCATTTTTTTCTTTTTTTCTGCATCAGTGCAAATTCACTGGGCTTTTTTGGGACTTATTCTATTGCTCCTCTGCTGGTATCTCTGGAGCTGCTCATGGCATAGTTTCTCTTTGTAGATAAACGTAGTGTAAAATCTACAGTAACAATGGATAGGAGGTAAATGCAATAATTCCTGTACACATACGTAATTGGGCAAGGGGGAATGGCCTCAAGTTTCTCCAGGCTGGATATCGGGAAAAATTTTTTTGACTGAAAGAGTGGTTAAGCTCTGGAACAGGCTGTCCAGGGAAAAGCTGGAGTCATCATCCCTGGAAGTGCTCTAAAAATGGGTAGATGTGTCACTTTGCTTGGTGGACACATGGCTTAGTGGACATGGTGGTGTTTAGTCAAAGGTTGAACTGGATGATCCTGGAGGTGTTTTCCAACCTTAATGACTCCATGATTCTGTGGTTTTTACTTTGGAAGCAGATGTGCATTGTCCTGGCTGGGCCTCAGCCAGCTCTGAACTGGAGGAAATGTGGTTATGGATTGCACGGTGCCGAGTCAAAGAAAACTTAAAGGGAAATGGTCCACTCAACTCTTTTTCCATGGAATCATGGAATGGTTTGGGTTGGAAGGGACCTTAAAGATCGTCTCATTCCACCCCCTGCCATGGGACATCTTCCACTAATCCCAGGGTGCTCCAAGTTCCATCCAACCTGGCCTTGGACACTTCCAGGGATAGGGAAGCCACAGCTTCTCTGGGCAAACTGTGCCAGGGCCTCACCACCCTCCCAGGGAAGAATTTCTTCCCAATATCCCATTTAACCATATTAAATAAACCAATTCCGGGCCATAGTAGCCCGTGCAGGCCGGAGAGGACAGATAGGCTTGCTCTGTTTCACTCCTGATATATTGCCTCCGTATTTTGACTTTGTTTTTCACTTTCAAACTTCCAGCATGGTTGTGAATGTTCTGCTTTGCTTCTCACAGCGATGGACACTGTGTAAGCTGTGAGTCACAGCCACTGTTCAGCACTGCAGGCCAGCAGAAAATACAAAATCCACACCCAAACAGGAATGTGGAGCTGGTGACAGATCTGATTGTTCCTCTCCTCCCAAAGTGGATGAGCAAACCCAGACTTCTTAAGGATTCATCCAGCCCTCAGATGATGTGATCCAAATCACTTCACTCCCATCAAGGGAGGCTTTTCCATGAGGAGCAGGATTTAAATGAAGACAGTTTAGGTGCCCTAAACTCTTCTGCTCTCTCTCTAACTCGCAGATCCTCTATTATTCATCACCACACAGACTTGAGGGAACTGTTAATTGAGGTATCACTTAGTCATGTGGTATTCTGAGAGGGGCACGTTATCTACCTTAACCAGGAGCCTGCAGTGACCGAGATCATTAAGCAGAGATCGATTTGATACATAAAAAACTCATTTCTCACATCATTAGCCTTCAAATCACCCTCTACATTTTATTTCCCTAAATAAAATTATTTGGAAGCCTGCAACAATAGGGATTGGTGGCACTGGAGCCTCACCAGGCACGATTTGAGGGGATAAAACATGAGAGGAAGCAACAGACATGTTTTGAATATCTACAAATATTAAAATATCTCATTTTTGTATCTGCTGTTTTGTTTTTTTTTTTCTCTGAGTGAACAAATCCAGATCTCAGAAATAATGTTACCCCAGGAGTGTAATTGCTTTGGGAAGTACTTGGTCACTGTAGTGATAAGGGAAATAGTTGGAAGTGTGGATGAGAGAAACCTGAGGAGATGGGATGATACAGCCCTGTAGCCTTGAGTCCTAACAGAATTTTTTCATCTCTAAATTAAGATTACTTCATTCCTCCCTCTGCTTCTTCAGCATTAGCTCTTCAAAATGTTGCTGGATTGTGTAAACCATTAAAAAAATGGAATTTTGAGTGCCCACCCTGAGCTGTGCCAACCTTCACTGAACAAAGATATCCCAGTGAGCTCTGGGATGAGTCTTTGGGATCAATTGCAGAATCTGTCTCAATTAAACATGGCACCAACAGCCTTGAGGTTGGATTTGAGCTCAAATTCACATTCTCTACATTATCTGAGTGTCCAAAAGGTTGTTTTCACAGCAATTTAGCCATGATTATCCAAGGGTGGATGGATAGGGGTAACCTCCCCATCTGGACCAGGAGATGAAGGTTTGAGGGACATCCTGAGGTCTAGAACATCCAGATAAGGCAACCAAATTGCCCTTCAAACAAAAGGTGTTGAAGACTGATGTGAAGGAGGTAATTTTTCCAAGAGATTCAAGAAACAGTGGCTGGAAGTTGAAATAAGAGCAAAAACAAACTGGAAATTTTTTTACAGATAATATAGTTAACTGTCAGACACAGCTGCCTTGAGAGGGAGGAACATTTCAGCTTAGAAATGCCTCAAAAAAGAACAGGTTTTTAAAAGTTCAGCCTTTGTTCTTGTCTACTGTTCTAGAGACGAGACAGAAAATGTTTGTTGAAACAAGATTTATGCAGAAAGATGAGCTTGGTAATCAATAATGCCTTGTCACAGAATCATGGAATGGTTTGAGCTGGAAGGGACCTTAAAGATCATCTATTTCCATGCCCTGCCATGGGCAGGGACACCTTCCACTTGACCAAGATGAAATATCCAAATTTCCTAATTACTTCAGTGTGAACCACCCAAAAGCAAATCTTTCTGCACGGCCTCAGACCAGAACTCAATGGGAGATAAGGCACGGCAGCAGGTCCTCCATGAGCTTCCTCACAAAATTCTTACATTTCACTTCAGAATCCCAGAATCATTTAAGTTGGAAAGATCCAAGATCATCGAGTCCAACCTGTGCCTGATTCCCACCTTGTCACCAGACCAGAGCACTGAGTGTCACATCCTTGGACACCTCCAGGGACGGGGACTCCACCACCTCCATGGGCACCCCCTTCCAATGCCTGATCACCCTTTCTATGAAGAAATTCTTCCTAATGCCCAACCTTGTTGCAAAAAAATCCATGCTCAAAACGACAATCTTGCAATCAATTAGCAACCAAACCACATTGACATTCCAGTGCCAACTTGGAAATAATGACAGGGCAGCAGAACATCATGGAGATTATCTGCATGGAAATTCCTGAGGCAGCTGAGACCCTGAGGACTGAGACAGTGCAATTATCAGAAGGTTGATATTCCCTCAGAATTGTCCCCTGCTCATGGTGAAAACAGCCAGGCTGTTAGACTGGAAGACAATTCGGGATGACAAGGAAATCTGATGCTTATTTGGCAGCAAGGGTGGATTTCCTGAAGAATTGGAGAGGCTGGAATCCCATTTTGCAGCCAGTGGGTACCTGCTGCTGTTGTGGGGCAAACTGTTTTCTTGAGGAATCACAGAATCTCAGGATGATTTGGGCTGGAAAAGACTTGAAGATCGTCTTATTCCAACTCCCCTGCCATGGGCAGGGACATCTTCCACTAGATCAGGTTACTCCAAGCCCCATCCAGCCTGGCCTTGAACAGTTCCAGGGATGGAACTTATGATATATTTGAGAGATAGATTTGGTTTAGCAGGACATTAGACATGGAAACTGGGAAGACCTTCTGGAACCAACACTGAAAGGCTCAGGGGCGGACATTCATGTAAATGAAATTTTGGCAGGTGCCATTCTATTGAAACTTCCAGGTGTTCTAATCCTCATAGAACCATACAGAGTTTGCAACAATACTTTAGTATTAGTTGGTGGCAATAAAGATCCCTTGATCTGCACACTGAGGGCCGGAGCGGAATGTTTAGGCATTTATTAAGCACGGGTGAATATTATTTTAAGGTATTATGGAGAATATTTCTACAGCTGCTCACAGCATCTTTTCTAATTCCAATTGTTTTCCAGTTAATTGTCCCTTGTTAGTCAGGCTCCATTGCTGCTTTCATGGTTAAAAGGAAGCAGAATTTAACACTGGTCAGCTGCTGAATCTCTGAGGGCTTTTTAATTCCAGCAGTTGGTCATCCAGGCATGTTCAGCAGGATCCAAGCTTTTTGTTTCGTGGAAAATCTCACTGGGAAAGGAAGAGATTATCTTGCTTCCCTCCTGGTATCCCTTACTCTGAGTGTGGGATCATGGCCTGTGCTGACTCATCTGAGGAAAAAAAATAAATTTAAAAAAAGAAGAGAAAAAAAATATTAAAACACCAGAGTAAAAGTAATGCCTGGTCCTGACTCCCAGTGAATTTCTTTTTGTGAGTTTGGATCAGTGGCAGCCCATTCATCACTGTCCCTCAGAGAATTACTGCAGACAATAGGAGAATGGACATGCCCAGCTGGGGATAAAGCCGTATTCAGCTTTATAACAGGGGTTTCCAATAGAAATCCCAGCCATGCTGGTGAAAGGACACAGGAAAGCAGACAGGAGCACAGAGCAGACTATTCAGCAGCTGTGTGCACTGGGGAGTTCTCAGGGATCTGGCAGTTTTCCTTCTCTGGGAGTTTAATTTTTTTGCTCGGGGAGGAGAAAACCATTGACAGACTGGAAAAAGTCCCATGGAAGCCATCAAGCTGGTCAGGGATCTGGAGCACTGTTGGTGATTGAAACATGGACTTTGCCGCGTAGGGAATCTGGATCGTTTGTTCAAAGGAAACGAGTTGGTTTTATACACTTTTTAAAGGCACAGTATTTCCTTATACGGTAACTCTCACTACGTGACCTATCCCATGTTGCCACTTCAGCAACACACTTTCTAAATGTCCTTCTATGGGGTGATCACTTGCTGCTCACCCATCTGTCAGCTTCCAGCAGGCTTCTCTCCGTAGGGCTCTGCCGTGTGGCTTTTCTTCCCGCCAAGGTCAGGCAGAGACAAGCGTCCTTGCATTACCATGTGCTTCTTTGTGCTGCCATGTGCCTCTGCAGCTGTGTCTCACAGCCCGCAGCTCAACTCCATCCCGTCTCTTCCTACAGAGCACAAGGAAGGAAAAGGGATCAAGGCATAGACCTGTTGGAATGAGTCCAGAGGAGGCCACAAAGATCTGATGACTGCAGCCCCTCTGCTCTGAAGCCAGGCTGAGAGGGATGGGAGTGTTCACCTGGAGAAGGAAAGGCTCCAGGGAGACCTCAGAACCCCTTCCAGTGCCTAAAGGGGCTCCAGGAGAACTGGAGAGGGATTTTGGATGAAGTCCTGGAGTGACAGAACACAGGGAATGTCTTCCCATTGCCAGAAGGCAGGGATAGATGGGATATTGGGAAAGAATTCTTCTGTGTGAGGGTGGTGAGGCCCTGGCACAGGTTGCCCAGACAAAGTCTGGCTCCCCCTGGAAGTGTCCAAGGCCAGGTTGAATGGGGCTTGGAGCAACCTGGGATAGTGGAAGGTGTCCCTGCCCATGGCAGGGCATCGGAATGAGATGATCTTGAAGATCCCTTCCAACCCAAACCATTCTGTGATTCCATGATTCTTCTGGAGCTAAATTTCATGGGACCAGAGTTGAATCCGTGGTCTCCATGGTGTCCCCAGAACCTAAATCTTACTCTTCTGGAAGGCATCAGCAGGACTGGGGATAAAAAAATGTGTGAGGCTGCAAGCAAATGGCCACACCAAAGGTTTCCATGTGGACATCGTGGACTTCTCAACACAAACACAAAATCTTTGAGTTGAGCTCAGGAAAAAATGGCTTCTATTTGGAAAAAGGCAACAAATTCCAGGAGATTTTGATGACTAAAGCTCAGCTAAAGCCAGCTTGAGTTCTCTGAAGGATATGATGATGCCAGTTGAGGAATGTTAATGTTAATGTTTGTTGGTGAATAAGAACCTGTGACAGTGCAGGAAGTTCTTTAGGCTGCTGAACTCTCTGGAATTTGAGCCACAGCCACAGCCCTGGCCGAGAGTTGCCTTGGGAGAGCACTGATAAATTGTACAGTCCACCACAAATTAATTCAGTTCCTGAGGAGTCCAGATAACAGCAAAGTGCTGACACAATTTATTTTTTTTCTTTCAGATTCTGGGTTTCATTGCAAATATGTCTCCTCTTTATTTTCGGAGGGTTTCAAGAGATTGAGATAAAGGCAATCCCAAACTTCACTTTGGGAAGTCATCTTGACATGAAAAAAAGTATTTTCAGGCTGATCTGTCCTCTCGTTCTACTGAACAGCACGTTTTTCCACTTTTAGGTGAAAGGAGAACTGATTTTGGGATAAAATTCACAGAATTTGTACATCCTGAAACACTTAAATTAGTGGGGAGACCTTGCTTTATTATACTTTGTGTGTGGGACGTGATTCTGAATTTTCACCTCCTTTATGCTCCAAAATACCCCAGAGCCCATTGAACCAGGCTGAAATTTCGCAATGGCAATAAAATAAAATAATAATAAAAAAAGGTGCTGCTTCAAATGATAAAATAATTAAATACAGCTAAATTTGAAGCCAGTCTGGCAAAGTGTAATAGTAAAAGGCCATTAAATGAGCTGTCCATTTATAGAAAACATAAGCTATAAAATTCTTTTTTAATGGACTGTTTCCATGGAAATGTTCTTTAGGAGGGCCGTTTTATAGGATATTAAGCAGCACAAGGAGCTGAGCTGAGCTGAGTGGAGTGGTGACTGTAATGCAGGGTCTATGGTTTGTAAAAAATTGAAGCTGTTAAAAGGTTTATGGCCAAGAGAGTGAGGAATAATTCAGAGCCGTTTATCACTCACCCGGCAAAATTAAGTGCTAAAGCTCAGCACACCTGAAGTGGAATCCCCTCATTAGCTCCTTACCCAAATGTCTCGGAAAGAGAGGGAAAATCTGTTCCCTGATTATGGAGGCAATAATAATTATAGGTAATTTGTACATCCTCGTTCCGTTAATTGATGGAATCTTGAGGTGTTTTTTAAATATTAATTAAATAACTCGCTCGGCGCAGTGAAATCACTCTGCACAATAAAACCTTGCTTTTATTTGCAGCCTGCTCCTTATGCCCTGGCCTAGTGGTTGTCATTTAATGTTGGAATTTCATTAACATGCTGCTGAGTCTGTGGTCTAGGCAGAAATCTGTGGCTGAGGTCCAGAGGCAACATGCTCCATGTTCCAGGGACTGGAAAATCCAGGTAAAAATGAAAAAGGCTGCGAGAAAAGTAAAGCAGAGTCTCAGAAGGGGAGAGGTTTACCTGTTATTTTGAGGCATTTCTAGACAAAGATGCCCCAGACAGGTTCAGTCAGTGTTTATTTGTCAGTGAGTCAGAAAGCTGGAATGGTTTGGGTTGGAAGGGATCACGTTGTCTTAGAGCCCTCAGACTGAGAAACTGTGGTTGTCCCATCCTGGGAAGTGTCCAAGGCCAGGCTGGATGGGGCTTGGAGCAACCTGGGATAGTGGAAGGTGTCCCTGCCCGTGGCAGGGTAGTGGAACTGGATTATCTTTAAGGTGCCTCCCAACCCAAACCATTCCATGATTCCATGATTGAATTCCTCCTCTATTTTAGGGCAGAAGGTGCAGAACTTGGTAGAAAAAAGAGACCTAAGTGACAGAAATGCATTTAAAATTCAACCTGGATGCATCTGCATCTGAGTGTACACACAGAAATCAAATTTGGAGAAGCTTTTCATTGAATCTCCTGTAAGGCCCAGCCATAACAACATTTTGGAAATACTCTGAAACACTCAAATCCCCTCCTGTTCTGTCTGAATATGCATGAGGGCAACCTCAGCTGAGGGTCTGTGGATTATTTCAGCCTCACACACGTGGATGAGAGCTTTTCCTTTCTCCATGGCCACCGGCACAGTCCTTTGATGCAGCTGTCCCCGCACAGCACAGCAGGAATTTAATCCAGATGTCAGACTGCCGGGTGTTTGGCAAGCAAAGGAGCTCTTGGAAATCCACAGGGAGGCCACATCCAGAATTACATTTATCCAACACCTTCCTGCCTGTTACACAGAGAGCCACTGTACTGGAAAGAGCTGTGACAAATGGCCCTGCTCCTTCCTCCACATAGCAATGGGAAGGGTTTATTTGGCAGCCAGCTGGCCCCGTTAATGAAAGTTTCTTACCGATGACCCCGAGGGATGTTCAGACAATTCTC
Organism: Edolisoma coerulescens; assembly: GCA_013397115.1. Taxonomy (NCBI): domain Eukaryota; kingdom Metazoa; phylum Chordata; class Aves; order Passeriformes; family Campephagidae; genus Edolisoma; species Edolisoma coerulescens. The sequence continues at coordinate 380,541 of VWZW01004128.1, forward strand.
TGATTTTTTTTTTTTGTTGTTTCCCTCTCTGGCGCTCAGAGAAGTGGAAGAAAGTTGCTTTAATGGGAAGTGACAACTCACAACTGAGACCATTTCTTTCTGTCAAGGAGGGTAAACGGCCGGGAAGAGCCTTCAGGTCTGCAGATGTCCCGCCACAGGAGTTTGCTCTGATGTCACTTCTTGTCCCTTCTCCAAGGGTCAATTCACAAAGTTCAAGTGATGCCCTGGCAACTGCCATCCCTCAGAACCATTCCTACCCAGCCAATTATGTCCTGAAGCTTTAATCACTCCAAACCTGGGCTTTCCTTCTGCTCCAGCAGCATTTTTAACCTCTCTTTTAACCAAGTCTTCAAGGATTTTGAGCACTTTAGTACCACACACACAAGGTTTTATTATAAAGGGCTTAAAAGTTCTTCCTTAATCTCTTTCATTTCCCTTTTCATTTAAAAATGTTACAAAATGTATTTAGTGGTGGGGTTTGTGTTAGCCCAGTGATATCCCATGAATCTTGTTGTTAATTCTGGATGAAAAGTTTTGGGACAAAGCAATGAAGTCCTTTCTTGGTTGTTTTGGGGATTTTTTTGTGTGTGGGGACTCAAAAGCACAAATGCAGGCCAATCTCTTGCACAAATCCTCCAAAGAGAAATCACACAACTACTAAAACCCCATGGACCCCGTGGGTGGAAAAAATTCCCAAAAATAGCAGCCGACACATTGCAGCACTACCTTTACTAACACCATTACATTCATTTTCCTGCAATATTTGCTCTTTCTATGGACAAATGGCTTTGTTTGTAGGTTTAATCTTTAATTTTTTTTTTTCAGGAGGTTGATCCTGTAGTTTGGCCAGTGAGATACAATTAAATGTTTTTGCCCTCTCTCCTTGACCCTGGTTGTGGTTCCAGACAGGATGTCTAAGACTGTTATCCATTAAAAAAAAAGAGAGAAAAACACTTTACTAATCAGATCACCTCAAAATAAATAAAAGAAAAAAAATAGGATGTGAGACAGTATTCTGAACCATCTGGGATAATAAAGAAAGTAAAAATATCAGGAAGGGAGGAAAATGGCTTCAGAATGTGATTCTCTGGCCTGGATCCTGGATATTGAATTTGTTTGGTGAGGGTAAATCAGAAAGAAACAGAAGTAAAATAGCAGGAAGAGGACAAAATGGAGAATTTATGTCTCACTGGAGAACCAGGAATTGTGAAGGAAGAGCCAAAGGTGGGGAATCAAAATAAGCACAGGAATTGAAGGGCCTGAAAGATGTTCCCTCTCATCAGAGAGATGAACTCATAAGGGATCAGAATTAAACACTTGGAAGCACTGGGATCATCTGTGGAATTGAAGCTGTTGCCTGGTAATGACTCCAACAGAACCAGTTTTACTTTTTAATTTTATTTTTCTTTTTATGTATGCATTGATTTGTATCTCACATGGCAAAAATTACATAAAACAAACAAAAAACCCACCCCAAATCCAAACCATAAAAACTTTAAAAACCTCAACAAAACACACAACCCCCCCATAAAAATATTTAGCTTATGGAAACTGCCCACTCACTTTACTCTTGGCCACAGACTCTCAAAAGGAAGGCTTAGACCTGAATAAACCCAACCAAGGCACAGGTTGCACCATCTAAAACCAATCGAGAAGAGAAGAATTTGTTCAATTCTTCTTCTAGGAAAGGAAAAACACCTGAGGAATGGGAAAAATGGGAAGGTCAGACTTTAATCAATGGGCCATGGTTGTTCAGAGAAGCTGTGGCTGCCCCATCCCTGGAATTGTCCAAGACCAGGTTGGACTGGGCTTGAAGCAACCTGGGATAGTGGAAGGTGTCCCTGCCCATGGCAGGGGTTTGGAATGAAATGATGGAACTGGAAATCCAGTAAGGAAACGTGAGGCAGAACCATCCCTTTCCCTCCTTTGGCCTACAAAAGCATGGATGGCTTCAGGCCAAAGTGAGCCTCAGCACTGAGCAGATATTTAACACCCAGTAAATCTTTACCTGCAGCAGGAAAAACTCCAGATTAGAAACTTTCCCCTGCTCAATTTAGCAAAGCTTTGCAGTGACCAGACTTGGAACAGCTTCAGGGCTTGCCAAGCCATTTGGCATCATCTGCTGTCCTGCCTTTTATCTCAAGTACAGCCTTCTTTTTTAATATAGGCCATAAAATATTCCTTTCTTTTATGGCTGCACAAATATTCCTCAGCTATCAAAAAAAAGCCTTTTCTCACAAAATCTGAGCACATGTGGGTGACTTGAAACCTCGCTGTGAGAGATGATCCAGCCTTGACAGAAAGCAGAGCTATTAAAGAAAACTCTCTTCGGGCTGCCCATGCACCTAATGAGGCTTTTCAGCTTCCCTCCCCCATTTTATCTCTGCTGTCCCATTAATGTCCCTTCTTCTCCTGGTGGCTGCTCCTCATGTGCTGCCCATTAAGGACAGATTAAGCAGTGATGGATGGCAGCCTGATTCCCTGGAAGCACGGCTGACATTCAGATGTGTGGCACCGGAATTCATTTGGAGCAAGACTGGGTTTGGGGATAATAAATACTTCAGCAAAGTGCTCAGAGAGTTCCCTGACTCCCCACCCTTCTCTTCTGTTGGGGTTGCAAATTGTTCTTCCAGGCAGAGCATGAAGGGTAAAACTGAAAAAAAAAAGGGAATAAAAAGGAAATACAGGACAAACTCTTGGATGACAAAAAGGTTAACACTGAGAGGAACTGTGAGGGGAAGTAATGCAGTGACATGTTTAATGAGAAATTGGGTATTGGTGCTGTGGGACAGGGGAAATCATGGAATTGTTAAGGTTGGAAAAGACCTCCATGTTCATCAAGTCCAACCTTTGACCAAATGCCACTGTGTCCACTAAACCGTGTTGCAAAGTTCCAGGTCTACTCCTTTTCCAAGCGCTTCCAGGAGTGGTGACTCCACCACTGCCCTGGGAGCCCTGTTCCAATGTTTACCTACTCTTCCAGAGAAGAAATGTTTCCTAATACCCAACCTGAACCTTCCCTGGCTCAGCTTGAGGCTGTTCCCTCTTGTCCTGTTGCTTGTTCCCTGTGAAAAGGGTCCAACTTCCACCTGTCTGCATCCTCCTGTCAGGGAGTTGCAGAGTGACAGAGTCCCCCTGATCCTCTGTTTTTCCAGTTTGAACATCCTCAACTCCCTCAGCTGCTCCTGTCATTCTTGTTCCAGATCGATCTCCAGGTCTTGGAATTCTCATGGGAAGTACAACACTATGAGACTTCCAAAGGCTGTTTCTTCTTCTGCTCAAGTCTAGGACTGACCCTAAAAAGTCTCTCTCCGAGGAATAATCCCACCAATTCAAAGCAGGACTGGGAAACTGCTCCATTGGGGATCAAAACAACTTTAATTCCAGCAAGAATCAGTTTGTTTTCCTGACCCTGATGAAGAAAATTGGAGGTGTGGAAGCGGGTGCAACACTAATTAACCTTGCCTAGGATGGAGAATTACTGCAATTATTTCCCAACATGACTCCAGAGAGGGGAGCACTGGCTTTACACATCCTGCATCCCCATGATTACGAGCTGGAGTAGCCCTGGTGCGATGTGGGATTATCCCACTTGTGGTATGTGTAATGTTCCAAGAGGGAAAACCAGCTGGAGACACGGAGAGTGCACAGAGCCCTCCCTGCAGCAGGGCTGCCAGAATCCAAATTGCCTCTGCAGACTGCATTTATTTTTAACCAGGAGCTCCAAGGAGCAGCCACGAGCCTTTCTCCAGGGAAGTCTCAGATGGGAGAAAAAAGGAACAAGCTGTTACATTCACCCCCTGGCAAAAGTTGAAAAGTTGAGCGACGGGAAGCAGCTTCCGTTGGAAGATGAGGATTTGCTCCAATCCAAAGGCTCTGTTCATTTCTCTTCCTTGTTTTCCACCACTGAAAAATGCCAGAGGGCAAATGGCAGCCAAGAGCTCCTTCCCTTATTGTGCCCAGACAAAGAGGTTTCTCCAGCAACAGCTTTCTCTGATTTATCATCAAAAAGAAAAAAGTCAAAATAACCTTGGATACCAGCTCACACCAAATGACTGGGAAGGGAGGGAATATTTCCAAGTCCAAGGACGAAACTTGTATGTTTGCTCAAACAAAAGGCGGATCGGAGAGAAACCAAAGGCTTTGGAGTTGGGAATAAAGAGGGTTTGAAATGGTTTGATCTGCTCAAATGCCAGGGACAATTGCATGCATAACGTCTTGATGGGAAAATCTCACATTCCTAAGGATCAAAGCTCAAGCACAGCCTGGAGTTATCCCACACAAGCCCTTGCTGTGCATCACCTGGGCTTAGGCAACCCCTCAGCCCAGAGCAAAGGCACGATGCTGATGTTCCCTAAATGACTCCATGTGAGTCCAAGTTAGTCCCAGCATTTATTTAAACCCTTAAAAACCCAGGAAGAAAATATTTGTTTTCCTAGGAAATGCAACAGAACAAATTGAATGTTCCCAAGCCATGTGGGTAATTCCAGTGCGTTAAGTTTTCCCCCGTCTCCATTTCATTTGGCCTTTTCAAAGTTTTTGTTGCCCTTCCCACTTGTCGTGATCTGTTGAAAGCCCAGCTTCAGCATTTTTTAAGTGTCAAGTTCAGAAATATTTTCTGTTGCTGGATCTCCTCACACCAACAAATATTTGATGGTGTCTGAGATCTCTTGACGCAATTCAGGATGCAATTCTCAGGAGGAATTTCTTCATGGAAATGGTGGTCAAGCATTGGAAGGGGCTGCCCAGGGAGGTGGTGGAGTCCCCATCCATGGAGGTGTTTAAGAAATTACTGGATGTGGCACCCAGTGCTCTGGTCTGGTTGACAAGGTGGGGATCAATTGTACTCAATGATCCCGATGATTTTCCAACCATAATAATTCCATGCTTCTATGCTGGAATAACCACCTTGAAGAGGAGACAGCTGTAAGGAGGATGGCAGAAGTCTTTGAAGAGCTGTATTGAAAATCTCCCATCATCTGCAAGGTTCTTTTCCTCTCTTCTGCTATTTTCCTAAAGAGTTCTTCTCATTCTCCACACTTTATCCTGGAACCATTTACTCTGCCTTTGCATCCTTGGTCAGCAGGAAGCAATCTCCTTTCCCAGATTTGACACATCAGGCATTTGAGGGACTGAGGCGCAGGGCCAAAAAACAAATTCCTGGGGGAAAAAAACCCCCTCTTTCCTTCTCCTTTGAACTATGGGAGAAGCTGGTGCAGCCATTTCAAAATTCAGGTGTAGTGTGCCCTGTGGAAATTACCAAAATTTTCTTCAGGGGAGGTTTAGATTGGATATTAGGAAGAAGTTCTTCGTGGAAAGGGTTATCAGGCATTGGAACAAGGTGCCCAGGGAAGTGGTGGACTCACTGCCCCTGGAAATGTTCAAAAATTGTGTGGATGTGGCACCTGAGGACCCCTTTTCTAGCTTTTTCTATGTGACACAGACAAATCCGTGCGAAATACGGGAGCTGGGAGGAAATTCAGCAGAAGTGTGTCAGCTCAAGGACCCTGTGTACGGGTCAAAGGCATAAACTCCTAACCCAGCTCACTTTTCCCTTTGCAGGTGTAATTTCAATAACATCAGAATTATGAAGCTGATGAACAAATCCATCATCTTCTCCCTCGAGTGTAGATGACAACTCTGGTTGCAACAAAGCCACCTCCTGAAGGACGTTCAAGGAGCTGCTGCCATGTCCCACATTTTCCAAACTCCAGTGCTGCCCACAGTGGAAAGGGATTTGCATTGGTTTGATAGTTTGAGAAGATAAGGACATTAATGGTGAAGAATCCACTGCCTCCAACTCAGTCCCAGAGGATCTGCCTTGTTCACAAACCCCTCTCTATAAATTCCTTCATTTTTCTCACCTTGTAGTGGAAATTCCAGCTGTGCTTGCATTTAGGAAGTGCTTTTCCTCTGAATTTCAAAAGGAAAAAAAAAACCCAAACAGGAGTAGAATGAGCCTCACAATCCCACCCCTGAATAATCCAAGCAGCTTTGGAGTGAGGACATCTGCTGTGCAGGATAAACCATACAAACAGCGCTGGGATTTGCGGAGAATATTGAGACTTTTCCACTGAACTGATCAGGGTTTAGTATTTGGTTTAATATTCCATTAAATATCTTATATTCCAAAAAACCACATTTATCGATTTATTAATAATTTGTCTTTTTGTTTTTTTATCAGGAGGGAAAGTGAGTTTGGAAGAAGTGTTTGGACAACACTCTCAGGCATAAGATGGGATTCTTGGGCTTGTCTGTGCAGGGCCAGGAGTTGGACTTGATGATCCTTGTGGGTCCCTTCCACCTATGATTCCATGAAATCCTCTTCGCACAAGTTGATCACCAAATACCTTTAGGCCTCTAAACAGAGGAAAATATACAAAATGATGAGCTATAGATAAACCATGGAAGAATTTTTCCTACTTGAGGGATTTGGTTCCTCAGAATCCTATCCAGATATCTGAATTACTGGGGTTAAAGATTGTGGAATCATGGTTTGGGTTTGAATAGACCTTCAAGATCATCTCATTCCACCTCTCTGATATGGGCAGGGACACCTTCCACTGTCCCAGGTTGCTCCAAGCCCCATCCAAACTGGCCTTGAACACCTCCAGGGATGGGGCAGCCACAGGTTCTCTGGGAAATCTGTGCCAGGGCCTCACCACCCTCACAGGGAAGAATTCCTTCCTGATATCCAATCTAAACCTGTTCCCTTTCAACTCAAAGTCATCAGGGATTTATACAACCAGACACCACCTGATCCTTCTCAAGTCTTGAACTACTTCGGGGTCTTAAAATCCAGAGTCTTGCTGACACTTGCAGAGGAGGGTTTTGGGGGACATTATTCCAGGATACTGGCAAAACTCTCTTTTATCCAATGCCTTTTGATTCCCAGTGGAAAGCTGCTTAATAAAATGTGGCAGGAGTCTGTCAACTCACTTTGCACCTTTATGTGAAGATCAATGTCTGATGGATCAGTGATGCAATGGAAGAAGAATGAAAGGAAAAAAGAGAACAGATTAAAAAAAAGGAAAAAGAAGAGAAAAAAGTGATGAATCTCTTACAAATTCCCCCGAGCTCCAGGCAGTCAATAATTTGACATGAGCTGTGCCTAGGGCAGTCTTGTATTTTCAGCCAGGATACTGAGATGTGCAAGGAGGAAAAAGAGAAGCATGAGTGAGTTTTGCTCATGAGATCCCATTGGGTAGTGGGGAAGTCCCAAACATACTGATGCCTCTCCTTCCCTTTTCCCTTTGTCTCCCAGATCAAATTAACCCTTTCCTTATTAACACTGGGAATATTTCGGTGTACTTTGCATTTGCTGCCATTCAAGAAATCAGCCTGTCATCCAAACTCAGGAGAAGAGGGGCAAGGAAGGCACATAGCTGCAAAATTAATTTGCACAAGAGTCTGAGCAGCAAGAAAAGTTGTCTTGGAGCAGCTCATTAACCAGGCTGATGACAAAGGGAAAATAAAAAGAAGGTGAGTTTTAAGGCAACTTTCCAGCCAAGGCACTCAAACATCCATTTCCATCTGCCCAGGATGAGCAACTTTGCATGAATTAGGCTCATGTGCACCATATGTCTCTTTATTTCCATCTTTATCCTCTTTGCAAAGCTATTTGAAGAAAAGATACCAGGTTGGTGTTTTAGAGGTTCAGCAAGTTCAGTGCTGGGAACAAAAAAGCAACAAGCTCAAAAAAACTCCCCAAAAGCCTCCTAGAACAAAATAAAAATAAAACAACCCCCCTGCCTAATCACTCTCACTAAAGAATTTGCATAATTTGCCTCCACTTTTGATATTTCTACTGGCGATACAATCGTTGCAGCAAAGCAAGAGATAATTAATTACCAATATTCACTTTAACTGAGTTTAAATAACAATTAGAAATGTGTCAATTATCAGCAGACACAGGGGTATAAACCAGAAATCAAGGGATGGGTAAACCAGGTCAGTGAGTCCTGAGTGTGCGGCCTGAAGGCAGGAACAGCTGTTTCCAAGCTATAAAAGACAATGTTTGTCTGCTCCTTTCCTGGAGATTTCTGTTCCTGGCTGGCATTTGGCTCAGGGACTGCAGATGACTGTCAGGAGGCAGCTTTGAGGCATCATCATCACTTCACTGGAAGTTAAATAGAGCACAAACGAGCCCTTTGCAGTTCATTTCTTCACCCTGAACTTTTGAAGATAAGTCACACGTGGATCTTGTGTGAAGTAAAAACTTCTGTTTGTGATGAAACGGAGGAATCCACATAAGAAAGTGTCCTGGAATGAAAGAACCCACACAAGGAAGTGTCCTGAACATCTGCCTTTGGGATAAAAAATAGGAAGGAAGGTGATGGCAAAGATTTGGAAGTGAAGTGGCCTTGGGGAGCTGAGATTTGGTCCCTTACAAGTTTAAATGTGAGTTTTGTGCCATGAGGGGAAAGGACCAGAGGAAGCAGAGTTTTCCTAGAAAAATCCACAGGTAATATTTAGATTCTGCATTTTATTGCCTTATCTTCATGAAAACTTCCCTAATTAGCTTTTGTTTTGGGAGAATCACAGAATGGTTTGGGTTGGAAGGGACCTTCAAGATCATCTCAGTCCAATCCCTCTCATGGGCAGGGACAATTTCCACTATCCCAGGTCGCTCCAAGCCCCATCCAACCTGGCCTTGGACACTTCCAGGGATAGGGAAGCCCCAGCTTCTCTGGGCAACCTGTGCCAGGGCCTCACCGCCCTCACAGGGAAGAATTTCTTCCTGATATCTGATCTAAACCTTCTCTCTTTCAGCTGAAGCCATTCCCCTTTGTCCCGTCAATCCCATGGTCTCTCCTCATCTTTCTTGTCAGCTCCCTTCAGGTACTGGAAGGAATTTGGATAAGGTGAGCCTTATTTCTTGGTTCTGATTATAAAAATTTGCATTCGGGTGGACTAACCTGACTCATCTTGGTCCGGTTTCTCCTCAAATTCCAATCTCTCTGTAGAATCCCTCTGCCTTCCTCAGTGGCAATCATCACCTTTTAGAAATGCTGTCAGCAGTGATTTTATTCTTCTTCCCAAATCACTGGTAACGATGCTGAAAACTTCTTGCAGAACCTGCATCAGTGATGATTTTCCATTGACAAGTAGTTCCTGAGATCTGTTATGTCACCAGCTTTTAATTGATTTGATATTTGTATTTCTCTTTTATTTTTTCCCTTTTAATATGACTGTCGGAAATGAATCAAACCTTCTAGAAAAGTCTCATGTTGAGGCTGTTCCCAGTATCACCAATTTTGTTATCTCCTCAGAAACGTAATCAGGCTGGCTTGACAAGGCCCCCGTCCATAAAACACCTTGACTGACATTAATTGTGTTCTAACGCTCTGGTTCTTTATTGATTGCATCATTTAGCAGTTTTTTTCCCCACTATTTTGTGTAGAATTGATGCTCAGGCTTAGAAACTGATAATTGCCATCACCAGCTGATAATTGCCATCAGCTGCTGATAATTCCCATCTCATTCCTCCTGTCCCACATGACATCAGTTTGGAACTTTCATGGCTCTTCTTGCCTGAGCTGTGGCACTCTGATGAGCTTGATTTATTTATTTAATAGGTTATGGAACTAAATGGTCTTTAAGGTCCCTCCCAACCAAACCCATTCCATATTACCATGATTTAGCAACTGAATGATCACTGAGAGGTGTGGCCCTTCCTCTGCTCCCTCTCTCCATGAGGAATGAGCTGCTGGAAAGCCAAATCCTGAGTGAAGAGCAGGGAGTGCTGAACTCCTACCTACAAATTCCCCTTTATTCCATGAAAGGCGATATTTAGCCTGATTTAAGTTTTTTATTGTTGCTTATACACAAGGAAAGATCTTCCTCTGGGCTTCCCTGCATTGTTCTCCGAGGATAAAGCTGAGATATTTGTGTTTGACTGTCCTGAACTGGTAGGAGTTCACAAAAACCTGGTTGTGGGCACTCTTGGAGGTGACTGCAGCTGTGCTTTGCCCAGTGGAGGGTGGATGAGAGTTTTAGATGATCTTTAAGGTCGTTTCCAACCCATTCCATGTTTCTCTGCTAAACTGCAGCAGTTTAACATCAGTGGAGTGCAGGAGGATGTGACAGAGCACAGATCAGCTGCTGGAATTTCTGCAGGGGCTTGTTAACAGCACAGCTGGCCCGTGACTGGGAAAGGGCCACCCCAGGACATGCCCAATGAATTATCTCCTATTTAATTCAGCAGGAGGGTTTTTTTATCTCCCGGGCACTGGAGATGAGGTTTGATGTCAGGAGACAGACATCATGTGGCAGAACCCTGTAAGAGTGAGCTGCCCAGTGATCAGTAATTCCAGAAATCTGCAGTCCCGAGTGCTGAGCCTGCAAAAGCAGCTTGGTGGGGGGTTACTTGAACTTGTTTTATTTTGATTCGTGTGTTTAACCACTCACTCAATTCATTACAAAGTATCACTCAGGGCTGGCTGCATTTCCAGCCTGGTTTCCCAGGGCAGTGGAACACATGGGATACACCTTGGGAGCTGTTTGTCTCATCCCTGGTACCTGTTCATCCTCTTCACTGACCTGGAACAGGCAATGGAATTTATTTTGGCTGCCCCATCCCTGGAAATGTTCAAGGCCAGGTTGGATGGGGCTTGGAGCAACCTGGGATAGTGGAAGGTGTCCCTGCCTGTGGAAGAGGGGTTGGAATGAGATGATTTTTAACATCCTTTCCAACCTAAACCATTCTGGGATTTTGTGAAAAGGAGTTTGAAGCCTTTAGTGTGTGATTTGATTGGTGAAACACCTGTCTGAGAGAGCTCTCATCAGCATTGCAGGGAGGCAGAGCAGGCAGCCATGGGATGGAGGTGAAGGGAATACAGAAAGAAATCAGGAGTTGGCAAGGCAGAGAAAGTCACAGGGAGACAAATTTGGGCAAATTTTGGATCATACCAGACTAGGGGAATTATGGAATGACTTTGGAGAGCTAAAACCTGAGCTCTGGTACCTGAGCTGTAGCTCTGGGGGTTTGGGAGGATGGGCAGGGAATCTCATTACATCATCAACAACTTGCCCAGCTCTCCTCTGGATTCTCATCCCTGATTTTCCACAGTCATTAATACCAGTTCACTTCTAGCATCTGCTTTTGGGTGCAGGATCTGAGGCCCCTACACCACTTTTCCAGCTGCAGTGCACTTCTGGCAGCTGATATTTTCCAGGCAGGTGAAATTTCCCTTGTTTCCCCCATTTTTGACTTTTCCAGCAGTGCATGCTGGTCAAACTGGGACTGGTTATCAGCAATGGTCTCAAGAGGGAGGGAAAGTCAGGAAACTCCCTCCCTCCCCTCTGCTGCATCCATCACACACAAATCCATGTGCAAACAGCCTGTGCTGGCTCTTTGCACACCTGCAGCATGTCCAGGCACGGATAAATCCCTGTTTTCTGCAGAAACTCACCATTTATAGTTACACCAATGTGCTGCTCACAGCAGAAATGGAGATACCAGAGGCTTGTGCCTCCTCCTCACAACCTGGAAAAATTCATCCTGGCTCCCTGCAATTACACACCACAGACATTCTGTGCTTACAGTGAGCTCGGAGCTTCTGAAATATCCCTGTTTCCTCAAAATAAACACACTTTTCCTTAAAGCCACTCACTCCGGACTTGCACGCCACTGATGGAGGTCTTTGAGCACTCTGTTTTCTTTGGGTGAGTGTGAATCTTCATATTTAATATAAAATTTATGATGAAATCATAGAATCACAGAATGGTTTGGGTTGGAAGGGACCTGAAAGTTCATTTTGTTCCACCCCCTGCCATGGGCAGGGAGCTTTCCACTAGACCAGGTTGCCCCGAGCCCTCGTGGCCTTGAACACTTTGAGGGATGGAGCATCCCTGGAATACCTAAAATAGACCTAAAATATAATTTAAACATAGATACCGCATTAATTTTTGAATAAGCATTTGGTATTTCCACAAACCTTGCCTGGTTTTAAGTGCAGAAGCAGACCAAGAAAACACAGGCAGATCCCCCAAAAATACACTCTCCAGGCATCTGCACACAACAGCTCCTGTGTGGGTGGATATGTGAGGAAAAATCAATTTTCTGGAGGTTTCCTGTGGTGCCTGTCACCCCCTCAACTTAATTAAACATAAAAAATCTGTGCTCCACATCCCATCCATCAGCCTAAAGACACAGTGACCGAGCTGGCGCTCCCCACGCCTCCGTCCTGCGGGTCAGGGAGGGCTGGAGGGATAAATTGCTCCGTGGTGACATCCTGATTTGGGCACACATGGTCTCCCTGCATCCAGCTGAACAATATTCCCTGCTCCTCTCCAGATCTTTCCAATTTCCTTTATTTAGGGATTTATATTTGCTCCTCTATGTGTTTCTTAAACCGGCTGGTTTTTTCCTCTCTCACATTTCAGATCCAGGCACGGGTTTGTTGCCATCTGACCCTTCCTGGTTCCCAGCATCCCAAACACATGTTAATATCAAGGATGTCAGGAAGTGTGGAAAGGTCAGACAACCGCGCTGTTCCCATCAATTTTCTCACTTCTGAGGCTCAAAAGCAGCACCAACAAAAGACCTTTTCAAGTGCTGCTGTAAGAGAAACCTGCAAAGCTTCCAAAGCAGGGGAGGGACCGGGCAGCTCAGCAGGCACTGAGGGAGAGAAAGGGTCATTCAGGGGCGAAGTGCTGTGATCCAGGAGAGCCGAACACCTTTCCTGGCTGGATATTGATTTCCGTGCTCATGCTCAAAACCAGACTTGTCCGGAGGAGCTCTGAGGGCAGCGTGGGGTTCTCCACTCCCCCAAGCCCTGGGCTGCGGTGAATGTAACCATGGCCAGGTGGGGAGAGCTCAGATCTCCCTCTTTTGATGGAATTGGCTCTCTACAGGCAGGTAAAAATAGCCAGGGCTCTTTGTCTGCCTTGGGGATGAGTGAGACATTGCCCCATCCACAGGACAATCCCTCCTCACTTGGGAGATAAAATGGCTTTTCCTATCTGCTGATTTTCTGGACCACAACCCCCTGAAATCAGAGAGGTGCAGGCCAGGTGTGTGTGAAGGGACACAGTGACATTTTATCAGTGGCAGGGCAGAATGTGAGGCTTTTGTCCCTGAATTCCGGTGTGTTACAAAGGAATGAGCCTTTCAACGGGTAGCAAGTCAATAATATGGATAAAAAGCATGTGAGTCATCACACTTGGAGATAAAAGCTCATTTCAAGCCTCCTTTTCATCTTCCAGGGGAGGATTGGACAGGACAGGGCTATCAGGTGACCACTGACCAAGTGTCTGTCCTTTCCCAAGTAACGAGTGATGGGACAAGAGGAAACGGCCTCAGGTTGCCCCAGGGGAGCTTTGGATTGGTTATAAGGGAAAACTTCTTCCCCAAAAGGGTTGTCAGGCACTGGAACAGGCTGCCCAGGGAAGTGGCTGAGTCACCATCCCTGGAGGGGTTTCAAGGATGTGTAGATGTGACACTTGGGGACATGATTGAGTGGTGGGCTCGGCTGTGCTGGGGGAATGGTTGGACTCGATGATCTCAGAGGGCTTTTCCAGTCGAAATGATGCTATGATTTGGAAAAATTTCTTCACCAAAATGGCTGTCAAGCCCTGGACCAGGCTGCCCAGGGAAGTGGCTGAGTCACCATCCCTGGAGGGGTTTCAAGGATGTGTAGATGTGACACTTGGGGACATGGTTTAGTGGTGGCCTTGGCAGTGCTGGGTTAATGGTCCTTCCTTTGCTGACCTCCAGATTTGACCTCCTGGTCACCTCCTCTGCTACCAAATTTCTCTCTGTTCTCACTCTGAATGTCACCAAGTGGTGACACTCACCAGTGCTCGGCCAGTTCAGCAGAGCCTGGATACCGCAGGAGACGGAGGCAGGGATGGGTTCACCTCCCCTGGACAACCCCAGAAGAGGAAAGGTGAGGGATTTGTACCAAAATGGATCATCCCAGAACAAAGGAAGAGCCAAACAAGCAGGAGTAGCCTGAGGCCAAAATGTGCCATCAGATGTAAGAACAATGCAGCTGGGAAGGAGAGAGGGGAGGAGTGAAGGATCAGAGTCATTTTTGGAGAGATAGGGAAAAGCAAGAGAAGGATTGTGAGGAAAGCTTATCTTGTTCCTGCCTGTTCTCCCAGTGCCGTCGGGATTATGCAAATGAATCATTCAAGTAGATTTCCCTGGTAATTAAAAACTCTGCTCTTTTTAATTAAACTTTCCCTCCAGACTGAGGGGTTTTTTTTGTTTTTAGTTCCCCTTCGAGAAACTAATCTTTACAAGACTTTTTATTTTCTTTTCTTTTCCCTCCTCTCTTCTCTTCCTCTTTCTCTTTCTTTCCCTTCTCCCTCAGAATTGTCAATGCCTGTCACAAACTGATCTGAGCACTGAGTTAAACGAGAATTTGCTGGAAAAAGCAACAGGAGAAAACTTTGAATCTGGGTTGAGGCAGCAAGTGGGAGTTGGACTTCGGAGCGTGGGAATGACTTTAAGGGCTTGTGCACAGAAGCAGAAAGAAAATATCAGAGGAAATCCAAAGAAAGGCAGGATGTAAAAAAAAAAATTACAAGTTTGAGTGCTTCCAGCTCCTGAGATTTGGCTGGTAGGAGGTCTGCAAGGAGATATAATTAGTAGGAAAGCTGTAATGAACTCGAGGTGCTGGAATATTTAACTGCAGGTCATGAGAAATTGGCAGGGTTAAACCAGATGAACAATTACTGCACAGTATCACTTCAGAGAGTTTTTTTGTGTTCCCAGCAGCTGATGGAATCATAGAATCATGGAATATCCTGAGTTGGAAGGGACCCACGAGGATCATTGAAGTCCAACTCCTGGCCCTTCACAGGACACCCCAAGAATCCCACCACGGAGACAAGGTTTGCATTAAAGAGTCTCAAATCCAACGCTGGATTCGTGTTCTCCTTTATCAGTTTTCTTAGGATGTGATGTTTCAATGCAGGACGTGGGTGCCACTGCTGTTGTCACTGTCACCACCATGTCCCATCCCTCTGAGGAATTTTTTCCCATTCCCTTCTCTGGAGCAGACCCTTTGGAAATTGGAAGGATGGAAAAGGAAAACAAAAGAAAAAAAGCAAAGAAAACCCACAGGGCTCTGAGCAACCTGGTCTAGTGGAGGGTTAGCCCATGGCAGGGGGTTGGGATGAGATGGTCTTTAAAGGTCTCTTCCAACCCAAACCATTCTGGCATTCTGTGATTTGCCACCCGGAGTCATCTGAGCTTTCAATTCCCATCAGGATCTAGTGAATTCTGCAAGGCCTGATATAACTTTTCAAGAGCCTGATCCTGTGAAGACAGTTCCCTTTGTCAGCCTCTGATTCTGGAGTTTAGAGCCAGGTTTTGATCCTTGTACCCCTGCAAGCACCTTGGATGTTGGGAGAGAGGGGTGATAATCAGAGTCATCTAATTTGGGTGTTTTCATTTGAGTACAGTCAACGAAGAGGAGCCCAGTGGTCAGCAGTGGTCAGGGCTTGGTAGATCTGACCACGAATGAGATTGCTGCCTTTGGTATCAGAGAATCATGGAATGGTTTGTGTTGGAAGGGCCTTTTAAGATCATCCAGTTACAACCCCCTGCCATGGGCAGGGACACCTTCCACTATCCCAGGTTGCTCCAAGCTCCATCCAAGCTGGCCTTGGACACTTCCAGGGATGGAGCAGCCACAGCTCCTCTGGGCAACTTGTGCCAGGGCCCCACCACCCTCCCAGGGAAGAATTTCTTCCCAATATCCCATCTAAATCTCCCCTCTTTCAAGCAAATTGCCCAGGATGCTTCATCTTGCGATGGATTGGTGATTGTCCCCACGGATGCAAAATAACCCCCAGGGAGCTGGGCCAAACCCAGCCTGCCTAAACCCAGGCTGAGCTCTGCTGCCACAGCTCAGGTTGGTGTAAAATCCCTCTCCACACGAATTCCTGGAGCCCAGGTGACCTCCGTGAATCTCTGCACCCCTCATGGGCAGCACATGGGGTGGGGTGAGGTGCTGGGTGGGCGATAACACACGACCCTGAACAAGGCAAGACCTTCTTGCAAATGTCCTGAGTTCTGCTCTGCTCTTGGAAATTGCAGCCTCTCTCTGGTGCCAAAGGAAGATCTATGGATCACCATCCACAGCTGAGTATCCCCTAAGGAAAATACAGCATTTCCATTTACCACCTCTTTAAATCTGCATCTTCTCCCCATCACAGGGAGGTAATTCTAGCCTTGATGCTTTATCTTCACAACACAACGGCTCCTGTTTTTAAGTGCTACACTTTTTTTTTTTCTTTTTGGTAAAGAATTTTCTGGTTTAATTTAATTTAATTTTTTTAACAATGCCTTAAGATGATGCAGATCAGGGAGTGTGTAAATGTACATAGACATGATGGGATGTGGCAGACAAAGACCAGTGGAGATCTGTGCTCCATGAATAAAATGTTTATCTTCATGATCAATCATAAAATCATAGACTAGTTTAGGATGGAAGGGACATTAAAGATCATCTTGTCCCAACCCTGAGCCATGGGCAGAGACAGCTTCTGCTAGACCAAGTTGCTCAGAGTCCCATCCAACCTGGATCATCAAATATTTTCCAAAAGTTTGGAGTTGTCAAGTGTAAGAAAGCAAAGGAAAGAGGTGGGAGGTTAGAGTGAGATCATCTTTTTAGTGTGGTGCAGAAAATCTCCAGCAGACTTCAGGGAGAAGTGAAATTCTGCTCCAGTCAAAGTCAAACAACAGAAAGAACTCCATTTTCAGCAACAAATGTCAGGTATTCAAAAATTTCTTTACAATGTTGAAAAGGACAGAATGTTTCAGTCCTTCATCTGAAATTGCCTGTTTGGAATTTATCCCGTTCTTTTATCTGAAAAATTTATTTTAAGAACTGAAAAAAAAAAACCAAACCCAACACAGAAATAAACCTCAAAAAGCAAAACATTGTGTTCGGATGTCACTGAAACAAACCTTCTCTTTCAGCTAAAATTTTCTGTTCTGGTGCCTTTGTTCAAAGTTTTCAGCATTTCGGGGGCTGTTCAATTTCAAAATGGAAAAACCCAGTAGGTTTGGTCTGGAACTTCCCAGTAATCAGAAAGTCTGGTCCACTTTTAACTAAATCACTTCCCAGCTGCCAGTTTTATTCCCATCCACATCATGGGTTATTTCTTCTGAACAGGTTTTCCTTGGGATTAATTAAACGGGGTTTATTAAAAAAAAGGGAGAGTGATATTTTACGTGGGCAGAAAATGACAGGACAAGAGGAATGGTTTTAAAATGAAAGAGGAAAAACTTAGATGGGAAACTGGGAAGGAATTCCTCCCTGTGAGGGTGGTGAAACCATGGCACAGGTTTGCCAGAGAAGTTGTGGCTGCCCCATCCCTGGAAGTGTCCAAGGCCGGGTTGAAAGGGGCTTGGAGCAGCCTGGGATAGTGGAAGGTGTCCGTGCCCATGGCAGGGGCTGGGAATTGGATGATTTTTAGGTCCCTTCCAACCCAAACCAATCCAGAATTTTTTCTCTCTTGATCTCACATCACCTCCCTGAGCCCAGACCTCAAGAAAAATCATTCCCTTTTTTTTTTTTCCTGTTCTTCTGGCCTCTCTTGATTAACTCTTGTACACGATGTTCTCTGAGAGGTGCCTGCTACTTTCATGAGAAATGAACTGGAATAATTTATTCATTTGCATTCAGACATTGCAGTGGAGACAGGAGAGGCTGACAAATGGGTTCACACCGGCTGGTTAAATCCAGCATGGGAACAGGAAAAATCCTGGAAAGGTTATTTTGCCAAGGCATCAGAGGAGATGAAGTCCAAGAGAGGAATCGCCTTCAAAAGGAGCAAAACGCCCTCTTCAAGTGTGACAGTAAATAACAAAATTAATTATTTTGTGTGCAAAATAGGTGGAAAGGTTTTTCCCTCTTTCCCGAGAAGAAATCCTGGGTTTCCCTGTGACATCCACTGACCCTTAGGAACGGGGAATTTCACCAAGCCCTCTTTAACAAGGTCGCTGCCTGGTTCTGAAGGTCGTGGCTGCTAGGGTTGCTGATGACAGGAAAGCTGAAGCTGATTAGTTTGGGAGATTTTTCACTTGCAAACCCATAACGCTTCCTTTCTATCCCATGAATGATTTAGGATTCTTGGATTTTAATTTGGCTTTTTTTTCTCTACCCAGTTTAAAGATTCAGGACCGGTGGCAGAGACAAATAATCAGCTGATTCATCTCATGGAAAATCTAAAGATTTTAATTTTTTCTTGTGACAAAATTGCTGCTGATTGTGGGGGAGCCAGAACCCAAAGTCTGGCGAGGCACTGGCTTGGAAACTCAGAAGAAAAGGGTTTAATTTCAGGTATGATCTCCAGGGTTTGGGTCCCAGAGGAGAACTCTGAGTGGATGAGGACAAAGAATCAGCTTGATGTAAATTTCGCAAATGAAGATTCTCAGGGGGCTGAAGCCTGTGGGGGACAGGCTGGGGGAGCTGGGAATGTTCAGCCTGGAGAAGAGAAGGCTCCAGGGAGACATTAGAACCATTCCAGCCATAAAGGGGCTCCAAGAGAGCTGGAGAGGGACTTTGGGTAAGGGATGGAGTGGCAGACAAGAGGGAATGGCTTCCCACTGCCAGAGGGCAGGGATAGATGGGATTTTGGGAAGAAATTCTTCCCTGGGAGGGTGGAGAGGCCCTGGCACAGGTTTCCCAGGGAAGCTGTGGCTGCCCCATCCCTGGAAGTGTTCAAGGCCAGGTTGGACAGGGACTGGAGCAACCTGGGATAGTGGAAGGTGTCCCTGCCCATGGCAGGGGGTTGTAACTGGATGATCTTTAAGTTCCCTTCCAACCTAAACCATTCCATGATTCCCTGATTCACTGATCTATCCATTGCTCACAGCTCTGGGCACTCAAATGTCTTTCCGGTACCTTTGATTTCCTGGGATGAATGATGTCTGGTGCTCTTCTGCTTCTTTCTAACAACTCCAACCCCAGGATTCCCACTGGCACAATTCAAATTATAAATAGAATTCTAGGACATTTTTTGTGTCATTCTGCTGAATTTTTGTCATCTTTAATTTCATGTGGTTACCCTTAGTTACATAAATAAAGTTATTTTTTCCCCACAGAAATGCCATGTATTCCTATTAATGAATCTTTTCCTCTTCCTCTTGGGGAGAATCAAACAGATGGGATTTATTTTTTAAGCATTAAAACATTATCAAATTTTCATAACAAATAATTGCTCCATATTTAAACAGTGCTGGAGCAAAAAGCAGGTACTGGGGAGTCCCATCCTCCAAACACAACAGTGGGACATGAAGTCCTGATCTTCTTGCAAGGTCACACTACAGACCTTTCACATTACTGAGATTAGTGGGTCCTGAGGGTACTTTTAAGATGCTGGACTGGTGGCATTTGAGCTTGGAAAATGAATGTAAGAAGAGGATCAGGAAGTGCTTTTCTATTCCCTGCTAAATAGTGATGCTTCTTTCATTTTTCTTTTCTAAAAGCTTTTTCTAGAAATCAATGAGCTCGATCTCCCCATGAGGAACTGCTATGAGGTGGCAAAATCTGTGACTGCAAAGTCCAGCTTCTCCTGGGGACTGAGCAAAGGTGAAAGATGAGAACTTGCCCTAGGAAATGACTGGGATCAGACTCTGAGGGAATGGAATGAAAGGGGAATATTCCTGGCCGTGAAGGACTTTGGTGGAGGGAGGGAGGAAAGAGGACTGAAGCATTTTGCCTCTCACAAGATGTGTTGCAATAGGAAACAAAGCCCTGTCACTTTTGCCAAGCTTTCTCCTTCTTTCTCCTTCTTTCTCCTTCTTTCTCCTTCTTTCTCCTTCTTTCTCCTTCT